>CAXFYD010000248.1:0-57181 GCA_964006365.1 Trididemnum miniatum | reverse complement strand
CACAGATCTGCAGATGGTTAATTGTACACTGCAGGTGTATAGATTGTCTGGTTGTTCATTTCACCTGACGATGATCTACACTCAGTATATACTGGCCATACTGAAATCGGGGGCATTTACGCCGAAGATCTTCAGTGGAAATTAGAACGCTACGATAATTTATGCCAGCCGGTGGAAATTTTCAGCAGATTTCTTGCTTTGGCATAAAACGGCAGAAGCCGGAAGACGACAGGCGTAAATTTATTTTGGTTTAGTTCATTCGGCGAAAAGAGACAGCCTAAATAGTAAATATTTCGAAAAACTGCTGTCGAAACTCTGTTTTCAACACACTTTCCGGTCTTCACTAGTCTAGCTTTTCGCACATTAACATCTAGCTCAGCTCCTGTCTTCAAGTTTAAAGGTTTAAAGCAGAGGTGACGAACATGCGGCTCGCGAAAGAATTTCCTGCGGCCCGTGAACATTTTGGCGAGACAAGTACTCTTAAACTTTTTTCCCCGTCTAATCTTTGCGATACGATATCAAAAGCTCAGCCCCCGATTGAACCATGCGCGTATCACGCAGGAATCACACAATCATACAGTACAAGCCTTTCATCTGTTTCAGGGTTCAGCAGTTCATCCATTGTTATGCAATAATAATAACATAACTCGCGGTCCATAGAAAGAGCTTAGCTTGCCTTACAGTAGTAGGGTTTATGTAAGATTGCAGACAGGAGCGTATTTATGGGAAGGGGTTGCATTGAGCCATGCCACCCCTTTTGGCAATTGACTCTGCCTTTTAGCCTAGTAAAAGAAATAAAATTAATGGTGCCAAGTGACTAAAATATGCCAGACTTTTTTGATAGTTTCTGTAGCTTATGGCCAGGGGCGGATAAAAGGGAGTAGGATGAGGGATATGCATCCTCCCACCAGCCATTAAAAAATGTTTTTGATGTATACAATTTTTCCATAACTTCAAACCTCTTTGATAGCAATTAGCCTTACGCCTTAAGCACACATAATCGAAAATGTGCGAACAAAATGCTTCATGTTTGGCGAAGCACGCAGAATTAAGGTCAAAAAATTTAAACAGAACTTGCCTACAAATTAGTCAAAAAGCACTAAAATAGCCATTACAGCACGTAAATTTTTAAAAATTTTCCGGGGGAGCATGCCCCCGAACCCCCTTAGAGCTTTTCTTGTTTCTCAAACAGCTTTAAATTTGTTCTGCTGAAAAAAAAATATATACGCCTAAAAAAATATGGAAATTATGCCCCCCTGCCCTTTTTAAAATTTCTCGCTACGCACTGATTGCAGAAATAAATTGGTAGCTTGTAGTTCCACATATGCAAATTTTACAGCTTTTTAAAGGTATTTGTTATTCTGTTTTCCAATCTATATTTAACAAGCCGTTTATTTTGATGTCTTCAGCAAAGACACGAAAGACTGTAGATGGATTTTTATAGTATTAGGCGCAATAGGTCTATGACTAAAAACTTACGCGGCCCGCTTGTTCACTGGTAAATGACAAAGTGGCCCGCGATAGCAAATAGGTTCGTCACCCCTGGTTTAAAGTATTAACCCTGATGAGCAGCGACCCAAGTGGTCATGTCGCATTTCGAAAAAAGTCCGTGTATCCGCGCTATGGCGGAAACTACAGAAACTAAGCAATACAATGTAGCAGCAAGAGTAACTTAAAACTTAAAGAATAAACTGATGTTTAATTTACGGGTTTTGCAGGTTAACGCGACTTACAAGTTTACTAGTTCCGCGCTGGATCGCTAATGACTACTGAAATCTGAAATCATAATTTTCTTATAGGCCTACCGGTAACTCGACCTACCTAAGCGTAAACGTACCGGTATATCTACTCCATTTTTACAACTGCACTACGAAAGTTCACAACCATGTGCCCGATCAACTGATCGGAAAATTACGTCAAAAGTATTTAAAATAACGAGAGGACAAGTTCTGAAACCCCTATTTTACCAAGAGTAGCCAATTTATTTGTGAAAATCTAAACTAAGTCAACTTTTGGAGGGTTATGCTGTGTGTAATCTTTTGTTTTTCTACTAATAGCAGTAATAGGCCATAAGAGTTTGTAATACTTCTGCAAAGCGTCAATTGTTTTGGAATATACAAAAAAGTGCGTTTTCGAAATGTACATACACGTAGGCCTATTATCGACGTAGGCCTATCTACGTCATCTGAAATTGTAACCACAGCGTCTTGTAACCACAGTCTTGCTTTTAATAAATCTAAGATACAGCTACCAAGATACACAGCTTATTAGTAAACTACAATCGCTTCCTTATCGAATATTTTACCTTAATGAAAGGTTCAACATCAAAGAAATAAGCTATTACTATTACCGATATTCCAATTCTTTCCTCTTGTAGAGAAGTTATTGATTCTAAAACGCTACGTTCTGTCGATTTTAATCAGAAGTCATTATGATGTCATAGAGATTGATATTTTCTAGCTCATTATTTTTGTATCGTTACTGTCTTGTCAGTACACAGGTTCGAAGGTTGGTTGCGGTATTTTTTGCTGTAGGTACTTATGAGCTGTTGTGCTAAAAAATCTTTAAACCAAGAAAAGGATTTTTTTTAAAGCCTTTGAGGTTATGATAGGCTAGGTGAGAAAAGTCTTTAAAATGACTAGCGGCGTTATTCTAAAGCAAGGTTTCTCAAACCGTGGGCGTCTCACAGATGTGAGTGGCAAAAACTTTCTTGATGGGTCGTGCCATCGTGGAAGAGTTTGTCTACCGGTACCATCACTTTTTATCATACGTCTACCGGTACCATCACTTTTTATCATCTTTAGAGACCTAGTTCTATATTAGTCGCGTGATAAAATTTGTCAGAACTTTTGTAGCCAAACACCATTTTGTTATGCTTTGCCTACATTGCCATATCATTGTTACGAAGATTATTTATTGCTTGTTGAGATGATTCGTTTTTAGCTTAGCTAATAGGCCCAAGTGCAAATATTGTAAGTGAGCTAGTGTCCTTGTAGGCTACACAGGTACACAGATTACAATTGCGCATGGATTTCGAAATTGATCGAACTTGATTATAGGCCTATAACTTATGTATTTAGTAGTCTGTCTTAATTTTCTCTTACAAGACACGAACAAGGGAGGTATTTTTTGTTGTTATCCACAGTTTATGTAAATGCAACAGGAACGTACAACACATTTACGGATTTAGCGTTGTAAGTTATAGTTATATCATAAACTAATCCTAAGTAGGCTATTTTGAGCACAAAATCCAAATCACAAGTTAGATAAATCCATTCCCGCAATATTAACAACAATGATAATACATGTGAAATTTGCAAGGGACAAATTAATGTTTCGACTATAACAAAAGTCTAAATTCCTTCTCAGATTACCGGGAAAATAATGTTTAAACCAACCGGTCATTTCTATTCTTGTCGATTGTTTACAGGGAATCTGTGACATCATAATCCAGCATGTTTTCAAATGTTCTACCTTGAGCAGAACGAGTAGAGGCTTAGATTTGGGGTGTGTAGTTCTTTTGAAGGTTAGAATTTTTTTTTTTCAGGAAGGTGGGAGGTTGCTATGCTGCACTGATGAGACCATAATAAGGTCGAAACGCGTCTGCAAATGAGTGGGTTGCCATGGGGGCTTCTAGTGATGTGGGCTAGTTAGACTACCGGTAACTTAGTTTGGGGTCAGTAGTTATAGGCTCTTCCGTTGGGTATCGTTGGTTGGGGCCAGTCGCCTGCTAAAAATAGGGCACAACCTAGAAAAGAGATGAAGTCGAGATGTCCAGGTAAAGCAATGCAAAAAAGAGTCTTTACAGTCTGGAATGAGTATAGCCTGGATTGGCTGTGCGTAGCAAGGCTGACGAGACTTTTGATAATGCATGTGTTTGATTCACGTCATTTTTTTACAATTTTAGCTACACTATAATACATCCTTGCTATCCAACCGACCTAACACTAAAAAATTTCAAAATCTAAATCCGGTAAAATTACCAAAATCTAGTGTAATTAAATCCCCTTGCAAATCCGCGCTTGTGTTTGGCACATAATACGCTAGTACAGCAGTACTAAGCGAGACTCGAGCAACGGCGGAAGCTTTGTTATAAACAAAACAGCTAAAAACACTTGTCCCAGCTTGGCGGTATCTTTTTTAGCATGAATAAGGTCTTGGCGTAACGGCGGAAATCGTGATACTGCTGGCGTAAATCTTCGGCGGCACAAACTCGCCGATTCCACCATGATATACCGGTACTGATGGGCACGATAAACCTTTCTGTATATACTAAAGCGATAACAATAATCAATAACTTCAAACTAGCCCTGAGCGATACTGATAATTGATAAATCTGATTTTCTTTAAGCGATATCAGTAATCGCTCAATTATCGCCGATAAATTTTTCCGATGAATGTTGTGGTAGATCTTCAATAAGTTTGACGAGTTTTTTTTTTGTAAGTCAAATTGCAAAAATGTTTTTGTAGATTTTTCAAGAAAAGAGAGCAGTTTAAGGACTCTGCGTGGCATTGAACAAAACAAAGAGAGATTTTTTTTAATTGTAACAAGACTTAATGGACGCCGTGTATTTTTTCCATAAGGCCAGCTCACTAACTTTGAAGTTTGAACACTGTAGGTATGACGAATTGTTTATTGCAATAATTTAACGGAAATAACAAAATATATTACTAAAGCGACATCGTTAATCGATAAATGAAAACTGTTTTGAGCTATAACGATAATCGGTAATAAATTATCGCTGATAAATTATCTCGATAAATGCCCATCTCTGCTAATAGGTATATACCAGTACTTTAAAATTTCCCAGTGTTCCTGTATGGCGCGGCTGTACGGTACCTACCAGGGGTCTCATCTAAAGTAAGTCGTCCACGTCTTTCATCACCTTACAGCTTACGCAGACGGGTGGTCCTACTAAACACCGCAAAGGACTGAAATATCGCGAAGGACGACAAAGGACCTCAAATTGATGTACCGGTACTAAACACTGCAAAGAACGACAAAGAACCTTAAATTGATCTAAACACCGCAAAGAACAACAAAGGACTTGGAATCATAATAATAATAATATAACACTATATTTATATACCGCTCTACATCTAGGAGCAAGAAATCACCTTAGGATCTCAGAGCGGTTTAACAGAAAGCAACATAAAACAGTGTGAAAGCAACATGAAACAGTGTGACAGGAAACGGTGTTACTAAATAGTACATGCCCGCAATGTCCGCGATGTCGAAGACGTCAGCAATGTCAACGATGTTCAGGATTGTTCGCGATGTCCAAGATGTCAGCGATGTCGAAGATGTCAACGATGTTCGCGATGTCAATGATGTTCCATTTTAGAATATGTGAATGGTATTTGGTAAAAAGTATACATCGTTGACATCGCGGACATCGTAGACATTGCGGATATCGTTGACATCGCGAACATCATTGACATCGTGGATATCTTCGACATCGTGGACATCACTGACTTCGAGGACATCGCGGACATCGTTGAGATTGCGGATATCGTGGACATGGTTGACATCGCGGACATCTTCGACATCGCAGACATGTACTATTTAGCAACACCTATAGGAAAAGCACATTAGCACAGTACAGAGTGGAGATGTCAACCGCGCAGCGCAGCTTGCGCTGCCGCTTTTATCGTTTTGTTGCAGCGTAGTTGCAGCGTGCCGCGTAGTGGAGTAAAACGTCTGCCGCGTAGTGGAGGCGTGCCGCGCAAAGTATATTTCTATTTTCAAATACTTTCATAAGATCTTAAATATTTTCATAAGATCTTAACAACATCCTAAAAAACTGCGGTGTACAGCGCGGTGCGGTACTAAAATTGTTCAACAAATTGCGGTTGCAGCGCAGCTTGCGTACAAAAAACACTGGAGCAGCGCAGCTTGCGGACATAATTTGTGTGTCCGCGACATTTCTAATACAGAGCAATTGAACACTAAAAGCAAGCATAGGCAAAAAAAGAAAAAGTGTAAAGCATGCAAAACAAAGGACAAGCATCAAAAATAAAGAAATAAACCAAAGCTATTTTTAGAAGGCGATTTTGAAGTAAAAAGTTTTAAGATTCTTTCCGAATATCTTAAGTGAAAGACAAGTACGCAAATTTCGCGGCAACGAATTCCAAGCACTACAAATCTTAGACTGTTAGACGATACAGTTTTGTCACAGCCTTGATTAGTTACAATTCTTAGATTATCTGATGCAGACCTAAGGCTGTCATTAGATGGAACATATATATGAAACAAAACTTTTTAGATACACAGAAGCAATATTATTGAAAACCTTATACACAGTGACGCATAGTTTATACTAAACACGACACTCAATTGGCACCGGTAAAATATGGCACTGCTCATAATATGGTAATAATGAGCAGTGTTCCCTCTAGAGTGAAGATTTGAGAAAAATGCGAAATTTTTGGGCAAATTTTACTGATTTTGAACCAGAACTTCATCATCATCGTCCAGTTTTAATCCGGTTTTTCCTCGTGTCCGAAGGTGGCTGGATGCACCTCATTCCTTCAGCAATCGCTCCCACTCCCTCTCTCCATCTTGCGCGATCTGTAGCTTCCTCCACCCTCAACCCAATCTTCTTTATATTCTCCTCGACTTGTTTGTTCCATGTTTGCTTCGGCCGTCCTCGCTTTCGTGGTCCATTCACTTCAAACATCATTGCCTTCTTCAAAATGCTCTCATCATCCCTCCTAACCACATGTCCATACCATCTTACTCCATTCGCTTTAGCCATTTTATCTAAAGTTTCCTTCAGACCCAGCATTTTCATCAGCTCCTCAGTATTCTTTCTATCCACTAGTTTTACTCCACACATTGATCTCACCATAGCTCTTTCAGTTCTTCTCAAAATTACCATCTCATTTTCCCTCAAACACCCTGTCTCACTTCCATGTAACATTGCTGATCTTACGCAACTACGATACACCATCCCTTTCATTTTCAAAGAAAACCTTCTCCCAAGTAACAACTCTCCACATTCTCTAAATTTCATCCATCCGATCCTTACTCTTGCAGTCACTGCAGTTTCACACCCACCACTAGCATTCAGCCTATCTCCAAGATAACAAAAACCCTTCACAGTCTCCACTTCATCACACAACACCTCCACTGGTTCTTCCTTTCCGTCTCCAATATCTTCACATTTTCTACATACAAACTGTTGTGTAAAACTGCAAGATACCTTTTTCATTTTAGATAATATTATAAAATTATAAAATAACTTAATATTATAAAATGCAAAACTAAAAAACTTAAACAAAAAACTTGAATATTTTAATGCAAGACTGTAGCTTGTATCTTGGTAAAGCAAATTTAATGCAAAAAATTTGTAAAAGGGGATCTCAAAGTAGTGAAATCTTTGGGCAAAAATTTCAATGAATTTATCATTTGGGCAAATTCGCACTGGTCAAAATCCTAGAGGGAACACTGATAATGAGCGACGACTATAAACTGGAATACTAAACATAAATCATATACACGCATTTAGTACTCTTTTCAATTTGTTAAGCAAATATTTGGGAATACAGGAATGAAGAAAATTGCAATAGTCCAAACGAGAAATAATGAGAATTTTTTTTGTCAGTTGTTCTGTTGCAATATTGCACTATTCTGTAGCCTGCCATCACAAACATGGCTTTTCCTATAGTTGTATGTCAGGAGCACCTGACTTGATAACCTCCGGGTTCTTCTGTACTCCTGGCCTGATTGTTTGAATGTTCGCTGTAAATACACGTTTTTCACAAGCATAATTTTCATGTCATGAAATAGAAAGTGCCGTAAATTTTTAAGTTTACTTAGTTTAAAAAAGCATGTTTTATTAGTATCGTTGACCATGTGATTAAAACTCAACTGATCGTCAAGTGTAACACCAAGAATCTTGGAAGAATGAACAATGTCAGAACCAACTTTTAAAATTTCGTGCAGTCCAGAAATAGGTTATTGATGCAGTGACGTACAGTACATTCACCAATCTCTTTTTCCCAGAAACTAGTAACTGGGACTTATTAACATTTCAAGAAAATTTAGAGTCATCCAGTGTTGAACCTTCTGTAGGAAGCAATTTATCTTTCATACACATCTTCAAATTCAGAACTGCACCTTTCACACACATCTTCAAATTCAGAGCTTTTTTTTTTAATTGTTTTATTTTATGATTTTTTTTATTTATTCATATGAAACGTGATCACAACTTGTGCATTGCTGCAGGTTTAGCGTGTGTTCAGACGGTATGTCAATCAGAGGTTAATGCTATGGATTACTAAAGAGCCGAGTTTACTGCACTTCTTCAACGTTTCTGTTTTTTTCGGAACGACAATGAGACGCTATAGACGTACAAAGAATCAAAATTCGCGGAAAAGTTTTAGTTGCTTCGAAGTTTTCTCGTCAACTTTTAACTTGTTTAAAGGATTGGATCCATTCATTAGTTTTAAATTCAAATTCATTTAAAAAACGAAATTCAAATTTATTGATTTTGAGAAAAACAAAATTCAAATTTATTGCTTTTGAAAACACAAAATTCAAATTCATTAGGAATTTGTGAGCGGATTCAAATTCATGGAGTTACAAAAGCTGGTTTCAAATTCCACTTCGCATATTTGAAAAAGACTAACGTAAAATTTAAGTTTAAGTTTATAGTCACGAATCCCATCACTTTAAACTTCTTAAACTTGAATAGTCGATATTTGATAAAAAAAATGACTAGGAAATAGACTATGAAAAAGCAGATGTTTTTAAGCAGTATATAGGCTACTAGCGAATTGTTCAATTTTTACTCCGTTATAATTTTACTTCGGAAATTCTTAGGTCTAATCAGAGTCGGATCTAATACAGTATAATTGTAAAAACATGTTAGGGAGCGCCCTGGTTCCCAAGTTTGGTAGGGTTTTAGTCAAGATAGATTCTTCTGCATCGATTCCGTGATAATGATACATCACTTAAATCCTAGAAGCGAGAACATCTTGCCTTCCCACATGCACGATTAGAGTTACAGTCAGTGCGTGAAGCATTGCAGTCTCGAAAGCAAGAGGATATAGAATATAATGGAAATAGGTAAATTACAAGAAAATGAAGAGCATCGTAAAAATAGCAATGTAAGGAATAGATAGTATAATTGTAATAATGGAACTGAATATAATAAATTACACTTTTTCGTGTAATTCAAATTATAGGCTAATTGCAATTGGGTTTTTTGGTGCAAAGTAATTGTAATTTAGATGTGATTAAATACTGTTTGGGTGTAGTTGTTATTAGAATGGTATTTGATTTAACTTTGAGTCTAACCGCAGAAAAAAATTACCGGCTGCAAAAATATAATTTTTACAGAAAACAGTAGGCCTAACCCTTCTATTAGTGTTCTTTTATCCCTGGACTGATGGTGAAATAAAGGAACTTCAACGATCTTATTTTGAAAATTGCTGATGCACAGTAGAAGACCAATTATTCTTTTGCAATTGCATTTAAATCGAACTGCCCTGAAAACAACATCAAAGAAATGGGGCCCGGTCAACCAGGAGTAAAGTTCATTCATTCGCAGGTTCACTGGGAAGTTAAATGTATAGCAAAAATAACTTTTAAAGCACTTTGCAGCGTTACACTTGGCTTCACAACCTTTCGGTTTGCATGATAAATTTTATGGAAAGCTTGCAATATGTGCTGATATGAACCACTCACAAATCGCTGCTTTTGCTTGGTTAGTTTTGAGCCGAAAAAATCCAAATTCATCGAATGTTAAATCAAAATATTCCAACTCATTGACTTTGAAAAAACGAAACTCAAATTCAAAGTCATGAGGCTGAACCCCCCCTTAGCCGTATGAACGACAGAAGATAAAACATCCGTGGAAAACTTGCAAGCAGCGGAAATCGTAATTTTGTCTGTATTCGCAGTATTTAACAGACAATATAAA
This sequence comes from Trididemnum miniatum, assembly GCA_964006365.1. Classification (NCBI taxonomy): domain Eukaryota; kingdom Metazoa; phylum Chordata; class Ascidiacea; order Aplousobranchia; family Didemnidae; genus Trididemnum; species Trididemnum miniatum. The sequence continues at coordinate 47,252 of CAXFYD010000248.1, read as the reverse complement.
CGTCAATTTTACTTCGGCATTTTTAACAGCAATTGAAAACGTAGGCTATCTAAGGGCCACAATGTGAAAACAACGATTAACCGAACTCACTTCCCTATCGATTCACCGAAAACAATCAGTTGACAAAGAAAGTACTTCTAATGAACATGCCACAAGTGCTATAGTAGAAGAACTGACCTTATTGGTTAAGTTTGCTATACTGTCATGGTATGATTTTCTTATACTCTGGTCGGCTAATTTAGTAGAAATTTGAAGGTGTCAAGGGTGTTAGTAGGGTGCTGTAGAAACAAGCACCCAGTCCAAGATTGCCGTAGAACCAACAACTCTTACTTACTGATTAAAACTTCAATGCTGAACATTGCTTGCAATCTGAGCCTTTTTCAACAAAAAGTTCGCTTGCCAATTTGAACTAGTTTCGGACATAACGCTTTGCTTTCTTATGTTTTGATCCATAGATATTGAGTTGAGCGAAAAAAACTAGCCGTGGCTTTTTCTTCTAGAAATAGACGAGGCCTACGTTACCTCGCGAGCCAGTCAGATACAATACCAGAAAACTACGAGCTACATAGAACTAATCGTAATCACAAAAATATAGCTCCCATAGGCGCACGCAGTGGGCGGGGGTAACGGTGCCATGACCCCCCCTGGCCCTGGCTTTGTTGTAGCTTATAAAACACACCTACATCGTTACACGTCATCCAGTCAAACGCGCCAATTGGTCAAACGTCATCACAAGATCCCAGGGAATTTTGTCGAGAATTTTGGGTAAATTTATGTACTGTAGCAAGCAAAAAGGGCCTATATGCATACATTGCATAGACCTATCTAAGCGCGCAGAGGTATCATACAGCAGTTCACTTTGCATAAATCTTTGAAGTTAATCTAAGCTGCTAAAACCTAACTTTCAGTCTACAATGACAATTACTTAAACTAATAATGGTTGCATCAGCCTCTTTTCATTTATTTTAGCCAAGCATCTGCTTTTAGACATTGGCTACTAAAATATTTTTATATTATCTATAGTGACTGCACTATAGTTGCAGGCACCGGTGTGTCCTTTTCCAAAAAAAGTGTGCTAAAATGAGTGTTTTTTATGTGAAAACCGTAAAAATCCGTTGGCGTCTGGCTCCGCCCCCAGACCCCCATTTTTGGCCCCCCTTTTCCAAATCCTAGACGACCCACTTTTAGCCCCCTCCTTACGAAAATCCTGGTTGCGCCACTGAATCCAACCCTACTTGTTGAACATCTGCTTGAGAAGTTGAATGCACAAACCACCGGAAAAGTCTTGGAAATACGTTTTTCGAACATACTATAACAAGGCTTGAGCGAAAAAAACTCCAAGCACTAAGTGACTAGACCATTTTTTTCCTGACTTGAAATACTGTGGACTTTTTTGGTATTTCGTCAATTGTTGCTGGAAATATATCAGGGATGCAAAAAGCCTTTCGGCCGACGAAAAAAGAACCTGTGAACTGATTGAATTTAATCTTTACTTTAAAGCACTTTATATCATGTTCCTCATCATGGTACAGGCAGGCTAAGCTTTTACATGGCACACTTTTTAAGCCATTATTATTCGCATAAGACGCAGGCTAATATTTTCCAACCAAATTAATCCATGGGACGTTGAGCTAATTCAAAATTCTTAACTTTGTGTTAGCTCAACTTCCCATGGGTTTCCATTGTTTAGCATTACTTCGTTTAGCCTATATTTGCAGTGTCATTGTCACTGCGAATTGTAATGGATAAGTTGCATGGCCCAACGGTACCGCGCGCAGGAGGAAGATCCTGCGTGACGGGTTTGATTCACGGCTGGAGGCGATCGCATGTGACGTGCATTTCGGGAGGCTGCTGAGTAGAAGAGTGCAAGCTTCCTTCGCAGTCTCCGTCAAATGCTGTTAACTTCAGTTCAATTATGTGAAAATAACCTCAGTTTAAAAAAAAAAAGTTGCTAACGCAATAAGAACAACTTCCAGCTGCTTTCAGTAAGGTAAGCCCCGCAGCCTGAAAAAAATCCTTTAGGAGGCAAAATGCTTTTCAAGATAAACGGGAAATTTTTAGGGAAGCTGTACACGTATTTATAACTTATTTTTCTCAGGGGGGATTTTTTCTGGGGGGGGGGGGACAAAGCCTGGTAACAGCATAACTATCATGCATTTGCAAGCATTCATAAACTTCTAGATCTAGTAAGAAATTCAGTAAATCAGCAGAGTCGTCAACCATTTCGATGTGAAAACAGCAGCTCGCTAAGTCGCTTTGTTTAAGCAGCAAATCAAATAAGCTATTTATCTGTTTGCTTTCGTTCTCTGCATTCGCGAAAGAATGTTGCTCGTAAAAAAATCGACGATATTTTATGGTGCTGCGATGTTTAAAGTTACGACCGACCTTTTAAACAGTAATATGAACGTCGTTAAGCCTAATGGAATAGGCCAAACTTGCAGTGAGGAAAGCTGGTGGAAATAGTCTTGTTAAGCATTGGAAGTAAAGCTATTATCGAATTTACAAACGTTTCTAGTATAATGTTTCCTCCCGGGAAGTCGGGACCGGAAATTTGGGGATATGAAATTTCCCATTTTGAAATTTGCATACTAAAAATCATTTCTCAAAATTTTTAAGTTTTTAAGGCGAAATGCTTGTGAGATCAAAATATTTTCCGCAATCAGTTGAAAATTTAGAAAGACTTGCCAAAACAACAACAAAAAATGCAAAAAAGTAGAAAAAGTAGCAAAATAATCAAGCCCGGGAAACTTTGGAATTCCGTAAATATCGATGATATGAAAGAAATCAAAAATCCCGAAGATTCCAAAAAATTTTTTAAAATTTTTCGTTTCCCGGAAAGTTGAAAATCCGGGAAAAATGGAAACCCTAGTTGCGAAACTAGAGAAGTTTCAAAGTAGAACGTAGGCTGGTCAAAATAATGATAGTCAGAAAGAGCAAGCCGCATTATGTTTAAGAAAAATTACGATAGTGAGTGCATTCGAGCAAAACACATCATGAATGTGCAGCGATCGTTATGTAAATGCATCGCAACCTGCAATCTTTGCTTTCAGCTAAATTCAACATTTTTGGTCAAAAGTCTAAAATTGTAAGTTTTTAGTTATTTTTCTGAAAGACCTAAAATCTTTGTTTTGCTTTCTGCTAAATTCAAAAGTTTTTTCTCTGTGAATTCCATTGTATAATCTAGTAGAGTAACAGAAAAACAAAACAAAAAACGTTGTCGGTTTAAAATTCCTTCGAGTTATCATGCAACATGTGCTGGGAAGGAGCTAAGATGTAATTTTTGTTTTTCAAGGTTTGTTTTATTTTGGTATGTTTATTCCAGGGAGTCGAACCGAACCCGAACCGGAGTTTTATAAACCGGTTTTAAGCTATTTTTGTCGTACCTTAACCGAACCCGAACCGTATTTTTCAAAATCGCAAAGAGCGAACCGGAACTGAACCGAATAATGTGAGTACTTGCGAACCTTAACCGAACCCGATCCGATTGAAAAAGCGGCTCGCTCCGTGAAGTCACTCGCGTCATTTTGAAGCTGGTTCGAATTCAAAATAATAGTCACTTACGCAAGTAATCTACGCGTGGTGAAGAAGTCTTTTACGTTTGATTTACCCGGTCCAGTGGTACACGCGTAACAGACTAAACAAACCGCTTTAACTCTAATTTAACGCTACCTGAGGATTGAATAGGCAGCCGGTGTCAGAGCATAGTAACAATTTAATTATCTCGAAATTGGCTTTACCGCAAGTATTTTATGCATTATATTGGCCTGTCAATGCGAAGAAAAATTACTTTGTACGTTTTATTTTTTAAATCGTGTTACTAGAATTATACCGTTTTTTACTGCGAACCTGAACCGGAACTTTACAAACCGGTTTTAAAATATTTTTCACTGGAGCGAACCCAAACCGGAGCGTTTTAATTTATCTGAACCTTAACCGGAACTGAACCGAAATTTGAAACCGCTGTTGAACCCAAACCGAACTGAATCGGAAAAATTAAACGGTTCGACTCCCTGGTTTATTCAACATGATGTAGCTATATTGGTGCTTTAATCTTTTTTGTTGCGGCCTCTATAATGGCCTTCACACACGTTTGGATACCTTCTTGTCTAGTTTATCTGACCAATTCATAATTAATGGATTCAAGATCTTCTATCTCATCTGAAAAATTTCAAGGAGGTGAGAATAAGCCAATGCAATATACTGTTGATTCAGGTCATGCTAACACACACTGGTTTACGCAATCACGTACGAAACTGCATTTTGCTATTGCGAATGCTCAGCTGAGACGGTTTATGTACGCCAGGATTTCTAAACCGGTAGACCAACATGGCCCACAAGAAGGCCACAGCGAGATTTTACAGTAGGCCGCAGGCATCATGAAGTAAATAGTAGTAAAACTACAGTACTTATTATTATGTGCGTTCATTCGAAATGCGCTGTTTCACAAACTCAGATCGCTAAACAACTCAAGAGTACTACTCAACTCAAGATTAAATCTACTATCTATCAATGACAATCATATTCACATCAAAAACAGGTATACTCATGTACAAACTAAATCGTAATCAACCGCCTGAAATACTCAATCCCCTATTTTAATCAACACTGGTCACTCCATTTCAACGCGAAATAAAAACGCCTATCACTACCCATTTTATTCTGAAAGTTTAACACAGCAATCAATAAAATACAGTGGGGTTAAGGTGTGGAATGCTATCCCCAGAGCCGTCGAATTAGGGGGGGGCAAGCGTTTATCAGGGGGGAAGCAAATCTTGGCTAATTATGCACAAAAACTCTTGTCTTAACCAAAGTAGGTTTGTAATTGGAGGGCGAAGTTTGTTGATTGGGGGGCCTGGCCCCCTCTTGGCGCCGGCCCTGGCTCTCCCAAACGACATAAAGTCATTACAATCTAAATCGTTATTCGCATCAAATTGAAACAGCACCTCAGCAAATCAAAATAGCCTGCACTTCTAAACGAGGTCATAAGTGCAGAGTGCAATTCTGCTTTAATGATTACCCACGAGTATGACTTATGAAATAGTCCTTGTACACACTGCTTGTATATAGTTGTACAAATAATTGTACATACATTTTTCTGTTTTTGCTTTTGTGTTCTTTTTAGAGCAAATTTTGGGCTTTATATTGTAATCTGTTTTGTTAAAGCCAAATTTGCTGAGTCATGGTTGGGTTTTGTGGCCGCAGAGAACATCTTTCCATGATCTGTTTGAAACATTATTGCATAACTTGATGCACATTTTAAACCCTCTGGGTTATATTTTATTTTCCTTGTTAATGCATGTTACATTCTCATGCTATTCTTGCTGCTGTTTTTGTGCCGTGTGTTGGCGTGCATTAGCGAAAAAATAAATAAATAATAAATAAAATAATACATAAATAAGAGCATTCAATTATAGAACAGCAAGAATCAGTGGCGTAGGCAGGATTTTTCAATGGGGGGTTTCAGTGACGTCACATCGTGATGAAGTAAGTTTCAGTGACGCCACAGCTATTATAATGCCATAACGAAGAAAACAATCCAGATATTTCATTCACACTTTTGCTTGATTCTTTGCGCTTCATTTAGGAGCGAAAAGATTTCACAAAAACTCAAGCTGTCAATTCGTGGTTAAAAATTTACAAAAAAATTTTAGTCGACTTCATTTTTGGGCCATATGAAGGTTAATTGACTAAAGTAAGCTAGCTTTCGCAACGTCACAAACAGGGTGTAGCCAAAGGGTAAAACAGGTAATTGCTTCCCTCCAAAAAATCTTTTCAAGAACCAACATTAATATAAACAACACATATAAACCTTGATAAAAACATTTAATATGCTCTCATTATAACAGGGGCAGCTTTCCCTGTCTTGAAAACTGAAGAAAGTGAAGCATGAACAAAAACTGCCCTCCCTACCGAAACATTTTTAAATTACAATAAATTACGCGCGAGAGGAATCTCTAATCATGTGATTAAGATCAAAAACAGCGTCGATTATGTCTAAGTATTTTTCACCCAAATCACAGCGTCGATACTCTCAAGCACATAATCTGGGTGTCTGGGAAACAGAGCACTCCAGCTCCTGAGACAGTTACGGTGCGTAAAAACGATTTTGCCGTAAAAACAAGAAAGGTTTCACTTTTTTTGCAATCGCCAAAGTTAAGCTCAGCGCACAAGTAAAGTTTGACTATTAGTAGGCCTATTATTGCATCACAATGAAAGTTTTTCAAGATTTTATAAGCAAGTTGGACAGCACAGAAAAACATGAGAGCAATTTCGGCAATCTCTGTATATGAGAAAAGGCGGTTCGTTCCAAAAAGAGAGGTTTTCATTTCTTAAAATCTTCAATCGGGGGGGGGAGGGGGGGTTGTGACACATTACAGTTTTTTTAACAGATAATATCTTAAAAATGATCTTCTTATTGCATGATAAGTTAATTATAATGTCAGAAACCTGATTATGCCAATAAAACGCATTTCTTGATTCCACGTTATTTTGGAGTGTTTCGTTTGTCTTCTTTTTCATTTAAAGTTTTGGTTTTATATTTAAAAGTTTAGTCAAAACAGAAGAATGAAAACTGAAAAAAAAAACTGGTCAACTAAAACATTAAAGTTAAACATATTGCCTATACTTACCGGCACCTTTTTAATTTGTAGAAGCAATGCCGGAATCTCCATCTTGGTCTCAGCAAATTTTCAACTCTCAATTTCACGGAAATGTTTCAGCTGATGTTGTGAGCACTGGACAAGCTTATATTATCTACAATGCAGCGCCTTCAAATGGTTTGTCTTGTTTCAGTGTCCTGCATTGTTATAGCTGCCCATAGTTGTCAACAGGCCGAAGATATTGGGCCCGAACCGAACCCGATTTTTCGAGCTCAAACCCGACCTGAACCCGAATCCTAATTTATTAGCCAGCCTGAGCCCTGTGTAAACCCGAAATCAAAAACATCACATAAATTTTGAAGAACTTGTATCCAAAAAGAAAATGACTTATGCTCACCCACAGCCTCACCAGTTGCGGAAAGGAATGTTTACAGAGCCAGGAAAACTGGGACAAGTGCGGTACGCATTGCAAAATATCCTTAACTTTTTTATACTTGAGATTCTACTCCGGCGTCCGGCCAGATTGAAACTCGACAAGATTTCAAAATCCAAGAGCGAGCCTGGCCCGAACCCGACCCGAAAAGCCCTAGCCGATTGACAACTATGTAGCTGCCTAAGCTTTTAGATTTTTTCAGCTGAAAACTATCGATTATTATCATAGAATGCAGATTGACTACATCTGTCGATCACGAAAAAACGACGAAGCGCAATACGATCACATTTAGGAATGCTGGCCATCTGTCTACCACACATAGATGGGGAAATCCCGTTAAGTGCCTTTCCCGATAGCACAACAAGCGAACATGCCTACTTGCTCTACACTGTCGTCAAAAATATTTCAACAGCTAAATTGATCAAGGAAAGCATTAGCTTTGTCAATAACGATATTAAGCCTACCTATACTTAATTACTTAAAAATGATACGACAAGCTTAATTAATAAATAATGTGGCTGAATAAAATCTTCTTAATTTGCAGAAAGAAATCCAGGAGATCAAACGGAAGCAGACTGTAAGTATAATTTCTAAGTGATAAAGATGTACGCTGATATTGCGTAGGCCTACATTAAAATGGATCAAAAATGACCGATATATTTTTATTGGAATTTATTCTGAGCCTGAACCAGCAGGAAAGTTGCAAAATGACGTAAAAACACTATATTCAAATTTTTATGTATCTTTCTTTCTTTAGCGTTTACAGGTGCCGCCGGAAGTTCAAAAATTTCAAAAATGTCTAAAATTTAGGATTCCATTGCGATTTTAAAGCCTATTTATTTTAGGTTTCTGTTCGAATTGAATCACTACCGGGTGTTTATTTTTTTGTTAAGGTGTTAAAACTTACGATAGAACTCAAAATGTTGTTCGAAATCAACTGGCTGGAGGTGCCGCCACTTCAACAACTCAGCGATTTCTTTTAGGGTGGTGTAATCTCTTGTACAGGAATTTAAAAGGAGGTCATCTATTGTTGTAGCCATTTTATGGCTTTAATTTAGCGCAACTTTTATTGTTCCTCGGACAACAATGTAATTGATTGCGTGCAATGAGAATTTCGATGCAAGATTTTGCCATTATTATTACCCTTTGGACAATGATGTACTAGATTGTTTTTCAGCGATATTGAATGAAATAATCATAGCTCTTTTCCTTGGCGATAACGTAATAGACTGACAATTTTTAGAGCTCGTACACTATATTTCAAAACTGCAACGTCACCGGAATTGAGATGTTAAAATTTTATAATGTGAAATGAGTTTAAAATTAATAAAGAATAAAATATAACATTTGATGAACTTCCCTAAAATTTTAGAATGAATAAAATATAACTTACTGGCGGTTTTGGTAGAACTCATAGACTATGAAATCGCAATGTCACCTGAACAAAGTAGGTAAATAAGGCCTACTAAACTTGAAAATTAAGAAAAAATAAAATATCACACCTAATGAACTTTCTTAAAACTTTAGAATAAATAAAATACAGTATAACTTACCGACGATTTTGGGATAGACTGTTATTAAAAATTGCAGTGTCACCTGAAATAAATCTTAAAGTAAAATAAATTTAAAATTAATATAAAGTAACATCACCTTATGGATTTTCCTAAAATTTTAGAATGAATAATTTAAAATGGATAAAGAATATTACACTGTAACATAACAATAAATTATACAAATTAAACATGTTATTTTTGGCGTTACCACCTTCTCCATCTTGTTTGGCGTTACCACCACCACCGTTCATAAGTGATCGTCTGTCACCACTCCAAGTTGAGCACTGTCTGCCACTTTTCGATCTTTATATAAAATGTACCAAATGTAGCAACCGGCTCGATAACTTTAGGAAACGGTTAGCGCGAACCGATCCGAGCAAGCTGAATAGCACCACTGCCTACATTCGATACTTGGTCGAATCATACCAAAGACTCAAAAATATGGTATCCACAGTGGTGGACTGGTAGCCTAAGCAAGTTACTTTTAAAAAAGATCTAGTTACAGTTACATTTATTACAAACTTATTTATTTAGTAAAGGTTACTTCGCAAAAAAGTTAACTTAGTTACAATTACTTTCAGTAGTCAGAAGTTTGGGCTGAAAGTTTCCAATTTTAAATCTTAAACACTGAAGTCCAAAATGCAAATCCGAATTTAATCGTCGAATCGAATTTACTGATCCATTAAAGTCTACCATAGTCGAAATGTGTTGGTGCATGAATCAGATCGTCATTCATGGAGTGAAATTAACCAAAAGTTTATCCTTTTGTTTAGCGCTTAAACCTGCCCCCTAAGAAGTAATTGTAACTTTTAAAGTTTTAAAATTGTAACTTGTAAAGTTTAAAGTTTAAAAGTGATAACAAATTTCGCTACTTCTACAGAAAAGTAACTAAGTTTTAGATACCTAAAAAGTAATCTAACTAGTTACCAGAGATGGGCATTCCGCAATTTAAAGCGCAAAGCGCTAGTTGCGCAACTTCCGCACGTGCGGAAGTTGCGAAGCGCTTTAACAAATTATTTTTAGCCATTGCGCAAGTTGCGCTGCGCTTCAAGGAAAATAAATCCTTCTTGCGCTTTGTTGCATTGCGAACTGAAAAAATATATAATAGTGTGCGCATTATTGCGCTGCGAACTGAAAAGAATCTGGTTGATTGCGCTTTGTTGCGTCGCGAACTGTCGGAAGTTGAAATACTGCGTTGCGCTTTGTCGGATTAATTAAAGCGCAATGTGCTGGAGTAAGCAGTTTTTTGTTACTGTTTTTAATAGAATAGCAGTTTGTTTCTTGATGCGTACAATAGGCCTATAGGTCAATTTATTGTAGCAGAAATTTTCAGCTCATCAGAATTTCATGACTTAACAGAACTTTTGCGCTTTGTTGCGCTGCGCTTCAACCATTTTTAAAAAATGCCCACCTCTGCTAGTTACTGCCCACCACTGGGCAGTGGGCATCTATGGCTACCCAGCTTAGCGCTCAGCTCAAGGATTAGTGTACTGTAGAAAATACAGCAAAATAGAAACGGAAAAATGTAAATCAGACGTAATATAAAACAAATCATTAGTCCTGGCGCTAGAAAACCTTGAGGTTAAAAAGAGTCATATGCAATCAAGTATTACATTTCTCATACATTAACAGTTGCTACAGGCAATAGGTACTACAAAACTAAAGGTGCCTCTAGACGTGAGTAGTTTTGATCGAAACGTTCGCTTCTTTTATTAAGCTCAAGTCGCGATCTGCGATTACTCCAGTGTCTTCTTATCATTTTCAAATTTTTGGCTTAGAAAGGCTCGTGTCTCGTCTCGGGTCTCGTAGCTTTCAAGTCTCGTCTCGACTTAAACAGAAAAAGTCTCGGTCTCGTCTTGCTATGCTAATGTCTCGTCTCGGTATCGATAGTATGGGTTCTCGCTCCAGCTCTGTATCGCACTCCTTAAACTGACCTTCATTGTGAAGTCATTAGAGTTGGATTATATCCGCATAGATATTGAATCATGATTGAATTAACATGGGCAAGATCTTTAAGGTAAATGCAGGCTAATCCTAACTCCATCGACTTCAATTTGCCTTTACTGAAGGAGAGCATTCAGGGCCTATCCGTTCTATCTTCTAAGCTAGTTAATAAGGATTACACAAGGCAACAAAATTTTGGTTTTTAAAAGATGCCATGGCTTTAACACCTAAATCGTATCAAACCCAGCATGTTGATTTTACATCTGCAAGCTATTTTTTCCCCGTAGCTCAGGTTTTTTAGATGTTTGCGTTTTTTTTTTTCAATTCATTTACAAGCAAATGATTGATTCTATAACAGTTCATTGTATTCCATCACAATGCGTGAACCATTGTGATTTAAGAAAAATCCTTGTTACGTCATAAAAATTTATTTATGAGATACTTCGTCAGGAATCAAAAACGTTTCTGCGATTTTAACAACAAATAATAACATACGACTGTTTGCAGCATTTATTTTGTCATAAACAAAGCATTTATCACGCAAACTTTTCGTTAGGCGACAATTTTCCAAAAAAATAAAATATGAAAAGTAGATTTAAAAAACAGTGTTTGTGATAGAAACTTTAATATATGATTAACCAATCCATATCATGCAACGTAGAGGAAAATTGGAATCATCTAGATCCACGCAATGTTACTTGACTCAGAGAAACTGAATCCTCAAGGATTTCGTGGATAGAACCAGCTCTTATAAATAGCCGAATTTTCAGTAATAGGAAAAACCCCAAGGCTCTAAGCAGGGGGTCAAAATATCAGCAGGTAAAATTCAACAACCTCGCCCAACCAACTAGGTCTAACCATAGGCCCCACATGCCGATCCACCAATTTGCAGCTGCAGACGCGTTTCGACCTTTTTAGGTCTCATCAGTGCAGCATAGCAACCTCTCCCCCCCAAACCTGTCTAACACCTAACCAAACTCACTACACTTCAACTGAGTTTGCAACCTCTGTCTGTATGCTAAACTTACTCTCCAGCAAAAGATAAGATAATTTTATTTTGAACAACTCAATACACCACACCAAATCGAACGCATTTAGATAACAACAAAAATACTCTAAGCAAATCTAAATTACATTAAACAACGGTAATAAACGGATACGGAAAATAAACGCGCACTTAAACGAAAAGGTAAGGTTTCATGAATTGTAGCAGGAAGCTGCGAAGGGACCTCTCGGTAATCGAGTCGAGCAGCTCCCTTGTAGTCAATTCAGGCTGCTGGATGTTTACATATATTTCCTGGATTAATTTTTGTGCTATATTACATTTCATTGTATTTCTCTTAATCTTAAGTTATTTGAATGCTATCACATTTAGATAGTACAAGCTATTAGTCTAATACTTTGAAATTGAATGCTTCTTGAATTTAATTTTAAACTGATTAAAAGACAGTATTTTCATCTCTTGTGGTACCGAGTTCCAAATTATGACTCCTTGGAATTCATAAGATCTCAGCAATTTTTCTGTTCTACAAAACGGTAAGCTCAGATTAAGTCCAGATGATGCCAACCGGGCTGTTCGTGAGTGTATCGCATTTACGGGGGTAAAAAAGGAAGAAAGTTTTTTCGGCAGTTTATTTTGCGAATATTTATGCATCAATTTAGCTACTTCGTAAGTATAAAGATCTTCTAATTTAAAAAAATATTTAATTGTGAATAATAAGCAGAGGCATGGTCCTGCCATCTACCACCGCCCAATACTTTAACAGCTTTATTTTGGAGTGTTCTTAATCTTTTTAGATACTTTTTGTATGTACTCCCCCAAATAGTAATACCATATAGCAGATGTGGATGAATCATGGAATAATATAAGACCAGCAAAGCTTTTAGAGGTAGCAAAACAAGAGTAAAATGGCAAAATTTAAAAAATAACGGACAGGTAAAGACTATGATGTTACAAACAGACAAAGAATCTCTCCAAAACAATATTCATCAGACTAGAAATACGGGCTAGATCCAAACATTACTCTTCTTGTGAGTTTCCAATCAGGAAATGATATTGAATAATCCAAGTTTCTTCTAAGGGCAAAATGAAAAGGAAATGGGATTTCATCAAAATGTGAAAAGAACCAAATTAGAATCAGTAGTCTCCTATATTTATGACTGATTCTAATTTGGTTCTTTTCACGGAAACTTTAATATTATCAAAATCTCGAATATCACAGAGCTATCAAAGTAAATGAGAATAGCAGACGCTCTGAAGCTTAGAAAAAGTCGAGTTGATTGTCAAGATCTCCTACAGTAAAACCTTTTGCACGCAACTGAAAGTTAAGCATTTAGTGCAGGGGTTCTTAACCGGGGGTAAATTTACCCCCTGGGGGTAAATTTTGCCTAACGAGGGGGTAAATTTTCTGAAGTATAAACTAAAACAAGTTTCAATTTTTAGTATTAAAAAGGTGACAGTGTTGCACTGAGGGTAAATGATACTTTTTTTGATCGGCAAGGGGTAAAGAATGCCAAAAAGGTTAAGAACCCCTGATTTAGTGCAATTATGATGTTGGGCTGCTCACGGACGCAAAATGTGATTGTCATAGTAAAAGTTTGACATCATAAAAAGAATTGCGTTGTTTTGTAACAGAAGCAATTTTTGTGTAATAATTGCGATTTGAAAAGTTTACTGCAATAAAACACTTGTAATAACTTATAAATCTGACCTGATGGGCAAAAGTTGTTGGCAGATTTGGAATTAGCGTGGTCAACATGATAAAATTAAGGTGTTAAAGCCATGGCAACTTTGAAAATTCAAAATTTTGTTGCGTTGTGTTATTGTAAGTTACCAAGGTTTAGATGTACACTTATTAATTAAAGAATGGATCTGAGGACATGCCTCTTTTGTTAAGTTAAGCTTGGAAATGTGCCTACTACAAGGAGCTTGATTTGGAAGTTAACACCCTTAGAATGCCTTTAAAAGAGTCATTACAGATTAACTACCTAGTATCGGATAGGCCGAATTGAAGTCAATCGATGGAGTTAAAATCGAAATAAAAATCATATCTTCATTATACTCGCGGTATTCCGCCGAAGCATGCAACAAGTGGGGGGGTTATTTCCGCGGCTTAGCGCCAGGGCAACACAGCTTTGAACTTCATAGAAATATCGCAGCGGCGGCGAATCGCTGGCGACGCTGTGTCCAATTTGACCGGCCCAGGGCGCGAATCCCATACCTCCCGCATCGATAGCGATGTCTTAACCACTGAGCGAACCGGCTACTCGGATAGGGTTACATTATTTAAAGATCTCGCCCGAGTTGATTCAATATCTATGCGGGTATAATCCATTATCTTATGACTTCACAATGAACATCAGTTTACGGAGTCCGATAAATACTTGTGCTGTGGCTACGTTAACCATTTATGATTAGCGCAGGTTGCTGGTCATTATGCTATACTGATGAGAGCTAAAAAGCTCAATACACGTCTATACGTATAACAGCAAATGTTAGTATTGTACGAATAGTGGACAGCTTGATTTTAAGGCAGTTTTCCATCTGAAGAAACGATACTAGATTGAAGCGATAGTTGGGAGTGGAAGAGTGACTCTATGTCTAGAGTTGGTAGCCCATGCAGCTTAGGAATTTAAGTTTTAAAGGTTAAATTCAAGCGAAAGCTGGTCGCTGAAGTATATATATATAATATGGGTAAAAAATAATTTTTGCAGAGGTGGGCATTTTGCAATTTGAAGCGCAAAGCGCTTTAATATACTGTATTATATTTAACTATTGCGTAAGTTGCGTTGCGCTTTAGAAAAAGGAAATGATGCGTGCGCTTTATTGCGTTGCGAACTAAAACATGAAATGGGTTGCGCTTCCAATTCTGAAAAGTTGAGATACTGGCGCTGCGCTTTGCAGGTAAATAAACAGCTTTTTCGAAAAAGTAATAGCAACATTTTTTAAAATATAAAATATCAGTTTGTTTCTGTTTTTTGATATAATCAATTGGCCTAATGCATCGAATTTTTTGAGAACTATTTGACTTCTCTAAAATCTTTGAAAATTTTGCATTATTGCTTGTGAAAATTATAAAGTGTTAAGAAGATATCAGCTCAGTGTTAAATAAATTGTATTTGTTTGTTGCTTATACTAAAGTCCGTCGCCGTATATGTAAATAATTAACCACGAGGAGGTGCTTTTATGGGCACAGAACAATTTTGCTTTTTATTTTTCTGTTTATCAACCATGCCAAAACCTTGCCACACAGTGCTTACAGTTAGTTTTATGATCAGTTGCGTTGTCGTTCACTGTGTGCAGATAAAAGCAAGGATGAAAACGATTATGAAAAAGATTTCCAGTATTTTTATTTTGCAATCTGCGTTGCGCTTTCATCTTTGTAAAAAATTTGATTGCGAAAGGTGCGTTGCGCTTTAACGATAGAAATATATTGATTGCGAAAGTTTCGGTGCGCTTCAATTGATTTTAGAAATCAGATTGCGCTTTCTTTGTCAGCGACATGGCCTAGCGGTACCGCGCGCAGGTGACAGATCCTACGTGACGGGTTCGATTCGCGGCTGGAGCCGATCGCATTTGACATATTTAACGGGTGGCTGCTGACTCGAAGAGCGCAAGCTCACTTCGCAGTCTCCCCCAATTACTGTTGAATTTTCGGTTCAATATAATTTGAAAATAACCTGAGTTATTTATTTATTCATTTATTCTTGCGCTGCGCTTCAGTCTATTCATAAAAATGCCCTTTTCTGAATTTATATTTACAAAATTTACTTCCGGGGCAAGTCAAATTTAGTCCCCAAGGTATGTATTTACCACCGGTTAAGGACCCTAGTTGTCTAACGTTGTCGAAAATGCTGTTTATTGAGCGAAGCGTAATAAACAACCCTTCATCACACAACGGGGTCGAAAATCTTTACGTGTGACGTCATAGCAAATGGGAGCTGGCAAGAAAATCTTGATTACACAATTGAATACCGGATTTGTTCGAATTAAGAAAAGACTTCATTTATTCATCGACAACCTTATTCGCGAATTTTTTTGTCAAAGTAGTTTTATCACCCTAGACGTTGCTGTCAAAAAATTACCAGCAGAATGGCTGAGCAGTTGTGTTGGTGATAGAAGTACGGGATTGCACTTATGATTTTACTTGCCATTGTAAATATGTTTATAAATACTAGAAAGATGTAACATACTCGTATTTTTTGCTTTTGTGATGTTTACCATAATTTGTAGATGAAAAGTGTTTTTAACCAAATCTTCCGTTTCAGCAGATTTCAGTTAGTGGTAACTTTCTTGCAGGTCACGAACTGAAGCAAAAGTTGTGGGATCATGCAAGAAGAGAATGTCTCATCAACTCAGTGCTTTCCCTCGATCGCCCAATCAAAATAGCTCCCTTACAAATCGCGGAGAAACTTCGAGACCCAGAAGAGTATGGTCACTTTCACCGCAGAAAAGATATGTCTCAAATGCTCACTAATCCACCAGTTGCTAATGTTCCAGTTGAGGATTTGTTCGTTAAAGCAACAGAATTCACGACGAAATCTGCTTCTAACATTGAGCATCAAACAAACGAAGCTCGAGAATCGTATATTGCGATTCATAGCAACATAGTTGGGATGGTCGGACAAGCTGGCATTGGTAAGACCACTCTGACCAAGGTCATACTAAAAATGGTCGCTGAAAACAACTTGTACGGTGCAGAGTATGTGTTCTATTTGAAATGCAGAGATTTTGATTACTCAACAAAAACTGATCTTCTTTCTTTGCTAACTCCATCGATAGCTCTCAAATGGAAAACGGATGCTAATAGACGAAATGCTGTTTTGAGCGCTCTTGCTGCGAACGACAATGTGCTTATCATACTTGACGGATTCGATGAAGTCATCAGGGATAAAACTTTGAATTCCGACTATACAATTAACCGACACAGTCAAGCTTTTCCCTTAGCGTTCATCAACCATCTTTTAGGAGGCCAAATTGTTTCGAAATGGAAAAAAATTGTTACTTCCCGCCCAAGACAACTCTATGACCTATCGCGTGATTTCAGACCACGATTTATTTTAAACGTCCTCGGTCTTAACAAAAAGGCGCAACAGCAACTGTGCCAGAACATTTGTGGTGAGAACAGTGACCACATCTTCCGGTATGTCCAAAGTCTTCCTGGTATTGCAGCTTATTGCTACGTACCAGTTAATTGTATCTTAGTGTTCCATTCAGTCTTCACCTCTGGTTTAAACTCAACGTTACCTCCTACCCTGTCAAGTGTTTTTGCTCGAGCCTTTGTGTTGTTTCTATCCACCCCGCACGCTCGCAAGCATTTTCAGCTCCAGAAGTTTGCCAATCTGGCCTATCGGCTATTTAAAAGTAACAGCTTATATTTTGATGAAACGGACCTCAAGGAGGTAGACTTGCTTGTAGAAGAACAAAATGCTTATCTTACGAATCGTACAACAAATCTCGTGACTCTTGTTACAGGAAAACCGTCCAATGTCATGTATTTTACTCACTTGCTCTTTGAAGAAAGCTTAGTTGCCATTGATTTGCTTTTCTTCACAAGGTCTTCCAAGTTCAAGAAACTGTTTATTGGCACACGGTTGTTTCGTGCTTTTAACATACGTAAACCTGTGTATGATCTTTGTGAAAGCCGATTCGAAAATATTACCAGATTTCTATTTGGTTTTTGCAATAAAACTACATTCTCATATTTGAAACAGACCTTTCCACGTCTTCAATTTCCAAGGCAACAAGCCAAATTTTTGCAACAATTTGCTTTGAATTACCATCCTTGTCATGGTAAATCTACTTATCTTGAAAAATATTTGATTGTGTTTACTTGGGTATATGAGATGAATGATTCCCAATTAACCGATCAATTTGCAAGTAGCTTGCCAAACGAAATTTACTTCAACACTCGTAGCATGTTACCAAGCGATATTTCAGCAATTCATTACGTTTTTCAAGCTAGAACGTCTCCTTTGAAAGTTGTTATTGTGAAATCTTCCTTAAGGAAAGAAATTCTTGCGCAACTGCTACGAGAAATGAAACTGATGATTGCAACCTCAACCGTTGTCAAAGTAAGTTTGATTCAAATAATCGACAAGTGGTAAACATCGTTTTCTTCGGATGTTATCAGATACAGTGGAACTCCATTTACTTGACCGTCTATGCGACCGTCATCAAGCGGTCGCGTTATTGAAACAGAATGCAATGCATTACCATAGTAATGTAAATTATTTAGGACTGCACTGAAGTGG
Organism: Trididemnum miniatum; assembly: GCA_964006365.1. Classification (NCBI taxonomy): domain Eukaryota; kingdom Metazoa; phylum Chordata; class Ascidiacea; order Aplousobranchia; family Didemnidae; genus Trididemnum; species Trididemnum miniatum. Next base: position 29,469 of record CAXFYD010000248.1, on the reverse strand, counting down.
TGCTGATAAAGAGGTGGTCATGTTATCAAGGCGGCCGCCAACCGGGGTTCTCACTATACAATAAATAAAGGATCATGAGTTTGTGTTTCGCAAGCATGAATAATGTTTTTTTTCGCAAAATTTATGCTTACAAAATAAAAGCCGCTTTTGTCTTGCTGATATAGGTTATCATTAGCTATTTTTATCTTGTCCCCGGAATAGCAAGAATTAATGTCAGGTAGCTTTGCATACCATGGTGTTTACGAGTCAGGTCAAACCACTGACTTGAAAATTGTTTTCAAAACTTATCCCTACGGGGACGTTCAGCACTATAGGGACAGTGTGGAGCAAGCCGGCAAGTTCGCTTGTTGTGCCGTTGGGAAAGCCACTTAACGGGAATCCGCCATCTCAGTGTGATAGACAGACGGCCTGCAACTCTTAAGCGAGCTCGTATAGCGCACACTCGCTTTCTCGTGATGGGAGGATAAATAATATGCCAAGAAATACCAATGATTGTAAAATATGTAGATTAGGGTTGGATCCATTCATTATTTTTCAATTTCTTAAATTCAAATTCAAACTTACTGGTTTTCAAAAACCGAAATTCAAACATATTGACTTTGAAAAACCAAAATTCAAAGTCATTGATTTTGAAAAATTGAAATTCAAATTCATTGATTTTGAAAAATCGAGATTCAAATTCAAATTCATCGACTTTGAAAAAACAAAATTCAAGTTCAAATTCATGAAAAATTTGTGAGCGGATTCAAATTCAAAATTCAAATTCAAATTCATTGAGTTACAAAAGCTGATTTCAAATTCCATTTCACTTATTTTTAAAAGACCAATGTACTATTTAAGTTTAAGTTTATAGTCCAGTTTCACCACATTTAAATTCATAAAACTTGATAATTTAGGCTTGAATAGTCGATATCTGATAAACCAGACTATTAAATAGGCTATAAAAAAACAGATAAGTTTGGGTAGTAGCCTACTAGAGAATCGTTCAAAATACAGTATTTTTACTTAGGAAATTCGTACGTCTAATCAGAACTGGATCAATGAAGTATAATTATAATAGTGTAATTCAGTTTTTCGGTGCAAAGTAGTCGTAAGTTAAATGTAATTAAATACTGTTTGGGAGTAATTGCTATTAGAATTGTAATTGTTTCAACTCTGGGTCTAATTAAACGCAGAAAAATAACTTGCCAGATGCAAAAATATCATAGTTTTTATCAGAAAACAGTAGACTAATCCTTCAGTTAGTATTCTTCTATTCCTAGCCTGATGGTGAAACAAATGATTTTTAATGAGCTTATTTTGAAAATAGCTGATGTAGAAGACAAATTATTATTATTTTGCAATTTCATTTTAGTTTAGACTGCCCTAAAAACAACTTCAAAGAAATGGGGTTCGGTCAACCGGGTGTAAAGTTTATTCTTTCGCAGGTTCACTATAGGAAGTTACCTGTTGCAAAAATAACTTTAAAGCACTTTGCAGCGTCACATTGCCATCACAAACTTTCGATTTGCTTGATAAATTTTATGGAACACTTGCAATATGTGCTGATAGAAACCGGTTACAAATCGCTACTTTTGCTTGGTTAGTTTTAAGTCGAAAAAATCCAAATCCATCGAATGTTTAATCAAGATATTAAAATTCATTGACTTTAAAAAAACGAAATTCAAATTCAAATTCATTGATCTTGAAAAATCGAAATTCAAATTCAAATTCATTGATTTTGAAAAACCGAAATTCAAATCCATGAAAAATTCGTGGGCGGATTCCAATTCAAAGTTCAAATACAATCCAACCCTATGTAGATTTGTTAGTAGTACACCGCATGCCATTGGACGGCTCAAATAAACTTGCAAGAGTGGTGATTCGCTTTCTCGTAAGTGATAGTCGTAGTTGCGAATTTCTTTGTACGTATAACTGCTTTAAATGTAAATCTTGCAAACTTTTTACCCGAGTGGTATTTTCAGTTTTCCATGACGTCAGGTGGTGATATTAACCTGTCAAACTGTAATATTGGCGATGAGGAACTGCGGTTGATTTTGTTATGTCTGCCTTACTGCGAAAAAGTCTGTCTTGCCAACTATGAAGATGATGTAAGTTTAAAAAACAGAAAATTTTTCATTGCTTTAATGAAAACATTAAAATGACAAGCAGCGTCTGTTTAATCCAAAAAAAAAAAACTTGAATGAAACGACGGTGTAATCGTCGTTGATGTTGTTTGGTCGAGCAACAGAGCATTCACTCTGAATTAAGCGCAAACAGTTCTGAGGTCGAGGGACTGTTCTTGTACCATTGCAGTAGGTTGCACTATCTAAATCCGGATCTAGTAGTGACGTTATTTAGCCACCTTCTGGTATCGTCATTCGGAAATAACGACCACGTATTTTTTGATGCTCGATATACTGGAACGTGGAAATCGCTTTCTACCCTGAGAAGGATCTAGACCCATCTGTACATAGACGAGCCTCATTCTAGCCAATCTGAGCAGTGGACAGACCCATTCCAAGATGCTAGAGGCTGGCTCTTGGTTTTAAATCACGAACTCTGAATCAGCTACCCCAGTAATCTGTGGTCTACTTGTCGTAAGGTTTGTTCGCTGCTGGATGCGAATACCCGATGTGGATAAGTCATCTTATAGTTTCAGCGAAACAGGCACAAAAGAGCGTTTATAGTTTCAGTTTCTGCTCGCAGCTTTTCCGTTGGTAACAAACAAAAATTAAAAGTATGCGGATGAATAGATGCCAACAAAAGGTCCACCGTTTAACCAGGAGATGAAGTTCTCTGAGCAAATTCAAGCCGAGGAGCGAGAAAGTTAACGATCCTGCTTGTTGGGTCCCTTGCGCAAGTTTTTAGGTTGTGTTGAAACAGAGTATGTATAGACCATTTTCGGCTGACGCTTTCTGAGCTAACCAAAAAAGTCCATGCGCTAGTTCACTAGTTGGGTTTTTCAGACACTCGAATATAAAAACAACTTCTCCTTATCTGGATTCAAGATGTTATTTGCAGCCATAGGAAATGACCGTGACCAAGTGAGTCTGAGTGTGCTGCTGCGCAACATATAACCTTTTATTTTTTTTCGTAAACTTTCGTAAAATAGTACAAAATAATGTACATTTTTGTGAGGATGGTATTTTGTAATCTGCAGGCTGGCCAAAAGATTAAGAACATGTTGTTGCAGAGTTTGTTGCTTAGTCGAGTCAAATCGAGGTTAATCGGAAGGTTTTTTAAATGACGTTACAGAGGTTAATTACAGACGTTACGGAAGTTAATCGGAAAGGTTTTTAATGACTCCATCACGGTATCGCCATTGCTGCAGCAATCTTTTACTATAGCTACTGGTGCGTTTACACATAGCGGTTTTCACAATCATTCACTTAACTGGATTTTGTGACTGTGAATGCTGTTGTAAGGACTTTAAAACTTCTTTCTCTATTTCCTAGAAATAACCAATTTTGATTGGTTGACCCGACACCCGACTCGGAAACAACCCCGAGTCTAATGCTTTTGAGACAGACGCTGTAACATGCATGGCTATTTAATCGGATTTAAGCCATCATTATTTGGTGTAAAAATAGAAACTATATAATTTTCTGTTTTTGTAACTTTCGTTGAATAAATTTAAATTCTTCTTACGCAAACTATGACTTCGGATTACACTAATCCTGTTTCACTCTCTCTAAAGAATCGCACTTGTGTGTTAGTATCGCTTTTGTGTGTTAATTGTCAGTTGTGTTTATTTCTGCGTTGCGTAGTTGCGTGAGTTGAACTTACATGGTGTGGAGGTCGGCGATGAAGAACTCATTTCGTATGAATCACATACGAGAAGATTTGGACAAGATTGGAACCAGCCGGTAAGCTGCGCTTGAGGTCGATGGACATTCTAAAAGATTTTAAGCGACTTAATAATCACCGTCCGTGCAGCCAACTTCTACTTTCCCCATGGGTGCGTTTGCACATGGCGGCATTCACAACTATTGACCAAACTTAATTTTGTTATTGTAAATGCAGTTGTAAGGACTTTAAAAACTCCTTTCAGTAATTTCGTTGAAACTAGTTATAAACTTCAAAAATGCGTGTACAGTACACTAATGAAGTTTTTTATCTGATTGCGAAAGTTAACCGTTATCTGAGGACGCGCTTAGTTCGCAAATTTGTGAAGTCTTTTCACGTATCAAGTGAGTTTGAAGACCCTGGTTGGGTAGTTAAAACTGGCTGAGTCCACTTTTGTTATGGATAAACAGATTCATTAGTTTACTATTCGTGTACAGTAGATGTAAATGACCTAGTCGAGTCTTAATACAATATTTACCATTTAAATTGAGCAAGTGTTTTTTTCATGACTTTGCATGCGAGAAATAACAATAATGCTCCAACATTTACGTTGAAGTTCATAAGTTTATTATGACGTTACAACAAAATTTAAAGCGCTTAGATGAGCTTTGATCGGTAAATTTATCATCATTCATTTACTTTATGCTCTCATGGTACGTTGGAGCGTGTCACGAATTGGTGGTACCTAAATCAGCAACGTTGCACCTGGGCACCGTAGATATGAAGGTAGAACGCTGCAACGATGGAGTCACTGGCTGCGCTGTGCTCGTGTTTTGTCCTGTGTGAGTGCTGGCTATCTGTTTACCACTCTAGATAGGAAAATCCCGTTAAGTGCTTTTTCTAAAGGCTCAAAAAGCGAACTTGACGACTTGTTTTACACACTGTCCCTTTAATGTTGAATGGCATGCAGGGAAGCTGTAATTAATAGCAATTTTTGAGTCATTGACTTGACCCGACTAGGAATCAATCTTGAATTTTCTGCTGAAGAGACAGATGTTCTAACCACTTGGTTATCTCATCAACTTTAAGTCATCGTTTTTTTCGGATAAAATTCAAAATTCTATGATTCAGCAAGTTTTCAACTTTCATTGAAGTTTAATTTTGCCTTGCGCTAACTATGATGACGGATGTAGCTAGTAGCTATTCCTGGTTCAAGCGCGCAAGATGCGTTTAAAGAATCGCACTTGTGTGCAAGTAAAAGTAAAGGTGCGGTACAGCGGGTGCAAGCACACATTGTGTAGGCCATTCTCAATCGGCTGCTCATTACAAATATCAATCATGAATGATTGAATGCTGTTAGAGGACATACAAGACATGCAACACACATACACTTAACCCTTCGCACTTAATTCGCTCGTGACGAGCGTCTGGCGAGAAGCTGCAAATACTACTTTAAAATCTTTAGTATGACGCGACCGGGAATAAAACCCCAGTCTCCCGGCTACCAAGCGGATGCTCTTAATCGATACACTTGGCGCCGATTCGTGTGCAAGTATCGCTTTTGTGTGTTAATTGTCTGTTGTGTTCATTTCAATATCTTCTGCAGTTCTTTGAGTTGGATTTACACGGTGTGGATATCGGTGATGAAGGACTTATTGCGATTTCATCTTGTATAAGAAAAATCTCGTCGCTCGACATCAGTTGCGAAATCGACAACAAAATTACGGTGGTCGGAATAAGAGCGCTAGCTGCAGCTGTACGAGATTTGTGCTGGCCGGTAAGTTGGACTTGAGGTCGATGTACATCCGCACTTTCATGAATTCGGATTTGTAGAACACGAAAGCTAACCATGATGCTCTAAAACCAGTCAAAAATCTCTCGTCACAACTCTGTTAATGTTGAAAAAAGCAGATGTGCAAATGTTGAAATGCAGAGTAACGACAAAACAATACGATTTAACGCGAAACTGTGGAAAGCGACCACTATTCGTTTTATTCAAGCTTTTCGATTGTATTCTGTGTTTCGTAAAACAACGAACTAGCATTGCATATAAAGATGAACATAAAAAGATAGATGCACTAACATTCATCGGTTGGCTGGTATCACTAAAAAAATCTTTAAAAAGATATCTTAAAATGCTTTTCTCATACACATAGTTTATAGAGGAAAAATAAAGCCGCTGTAAATCTCAAAACTGTATTGAGATTTACAGCGGCTTTATTTTTCCTCCTTAAGCTATTTTCGTCCCATATTTATTGTATACATAGTCTATAGTTTTTCGAAGTAAGAACAAAAAGGTTAACTGCATCAGTGGATACTTGACTGATCGATGATCTATCTTCTTCGCAGCTACCTTGTTACTGTGCAGTACTCTTTGTTTCGTCGTCAAGTCGTCGTTTTATTTGTTTTTAGCAGCAAATAACCGAGTTAAAGCTTAGGGAGGCCCCATAGTTCAGTAGAAATTGAAACACCGGATCGCATTACTGCTCAAATCTTCCTCAAGCAGTTTTTGCTTTGCACATCATATTGCATTTGTACATTTTAAATAAACAATGTTTCATAAATTTTCATTTTTTGTTGTGCAATATTTTACATTGCAGATGGAGTACTTAAGTTTGAAGGGTATTGATATCGGTGATGATGGATTCATTGTGATGTCATCTTGTTTACACAATATCCATCATCTTGCGATTGGTAGTCATAGAGACAGCCGAGTTACAATGAGAGGACTTAGAGCGCTATCGGCAGCTGCAAGGAATTCGCCCATAGGTGTAAGAATACCATATCATATAACGTAGCATTTTGATACTAATTCATACAATCTTTCAATTTATTTTTGCAAGTGTAGGTAGAGAAGCTAATCCTGTTACTGTAAACGTGTTTTTGGAGGTTTTAAAACCTGTTTAAGCGATTCAAAACCATAAAAAATGAATGAACTTTGGTTCTGGAATCGATGAAAAAACTGGGTTTCAAACTCAAAATTTTTTAATTTGCAATATGAAAAAAGGTTTTGCGCTTAGCTGTAAAAAAGAATGATGCATTCCGCCGGTAATCGTGCTTAGGTCATAAAAGTTAGGTCATTTTTGTTAAGAACACGCGCCTTTGAAATGAAGAGAAAATTAAACTACTCTGTACTCACCTTACGACCGAAGATAGCATCGCCGTACGGAAACAGGTTATATATTATACCGCACGTACCGATCGTCTGTAATTGACCATTATCATCGCAGGCTTTAGGTCTGGTATAATATTGTATGCCAGATTGCCAGTACTGAAAATATTGTTTGATAGTAGGACCAAGTAAAACCGTTTTTGAATTATTAGAAATTATGCCAACTGATACTCTTTACAAAGCTCTACTAACTCATCACTATTTCGTGGTTCCATTTTTTCTCACGTGCTTTTATGCGCCTGGGTGGTGAAAAATTGACAATGAGACTTAAAACCATTCTTTCTTTCACATGTGTTTTAGAAGAATTCTCTTGAAGTGCATTGCAAAGAGGCTATTGAAAATGAGGCAGTAGAAGAATTTCGTCAATTTTATCCAAAGTTTTCCTGTGATTGTGTGTCAATTCTCCCTTTATCGAGTAGAGTGTCGGTCAATTGGATCAATATGGAACAAACAACTTGCAACGTTTTGACTGAATAAAGAGCAACTTGTTAAGCACTTTTTTACAGCAAGCTAACTAACGGGACAAACAGTGGTTTGACTATCTCTATTGACTAAGTTATGTAACGCAAAACTGTTCCAATTTTTTAGTATAAACTAATAGGTAACAGTGATTAGTTACATTTATTGCTTGCAGTGAATACTCGGTTTATATGCGGGGCATATGCATAACTGAATGTAATGGAAGACGATTTTTCCATATTCCATACCGACAGTTCTTTTTCCATTCCTTCCTAAAAAATTTCTATCGTTTTCCATTCCATATTAACAAAATTTTGCAAGATTCTATCCTAAGTTTTCTGTGAGTATGCTTGGCTAACCTCTTTCTTGCGATGTAACTTTTTGACACGACAGTGCGTCGTGCAAAATTCTATTGCTTGAAGGTGCGATCTGCAGTTTTTCGCCCATGTGCCAGATCAAAATGGTTATTTGCGGTAGACAACTGCGCTTCATTGGTATTTTTCAACCTTATGCTTGAACGTTAGCTCAAACCAATGCTGGTATGGAAGATGGCATTCCATTCTTAAAATCTGTTATTGCAGGCTCTGTCCAATGCCTAATGTGTGAGACTAATTCGCAAAACTGTTTCTCTTTTAGGTGTATCGAAATTTGCAGCGGATTGCCAATTATATGATGCAGTAGACTCGAGCAAAAAATATTGTTATTACTGTTGCTTACGGTGAGATCATTCACTCATAAAGTGGTCAATAATTGAGATTATAGCAAAGACAAATCTTTATTTTACCCCTTAGCCCTGTTCTTGGATTTAGATCTGCAGTTAAATTACACACCCGGTTCTTTTACGTTTAGTCTCTTTCAAAGGGACGAAAGGAGATGACGCTTGCTTCCTCTGCAAATTGAAGTATTTTAACATATCATGTATTTTATTATTCATTTTTTGCTAGTTCTGTGTTTATGATCCCACCCTGCCACCCCTTTCTTGCTTTAGTACCCTGGACTCTCTAAGAGTCTATAGTGGCACTAAACATTATTTGAGCGACCAATTTTGTGTATATTCTAATTATTGCAAATAAATCAAGAATATTGTGCTTTTTCAACGCATATGCATTAACATTGTGTTTAACTTTCTTTTACTTCAGAAAATTAGAAATGTTATTGCAAAAAATTGCATGGGGAAACGAAACAGTCCCATATTGCGCAAGAATTGCGAATGCCTCACCGGCACTTAGCCTAAGTACTTCTTTCATAGAGTAGTTTAAATGAGACAAGCATTAAAATATGGGTGCTTTTTGTTTTTGTCTGCATCTATCGACCTTTCATTGTACTGAATATGGACTTTTGTCAAAAGTTCGCAAATAATATAAGGTTTCCCTTTCTCCCGAATTTTCAACTTCCTGGGAAACGGAAAAGTTCCAAGGAACCCCGAGGATTTTTCTGATAAAAATTTTGTCGAACTTGTTTTGAGCTTTTACAAAGTTTTTAACAGTTTGAGAAACAATTTTTTGATTTCACAAGCATTTCGTTTTGAATTTTTTTAAATTTTGAAACAATTTTTGGTGATGTTAAAACGCATAGTTCCACCATGACACATGTTTTAAATTCGGAATGATAGATATTAGCATCACTAAAACCCTTAAAAATTGAAAAAAAATTCTGGGATCCGGACCTAAATTTCCTCGAAAATGGGTAGTTTCAAAACTCTAATTTCTCAGGAAATTTCCGGTTTCGACTTTCCGGGAGAAAACGCTTGTTACTGCCATCGCTTGTAAACTGCGCATTGCGTAACCACGAACAAAAAGTGACGCATTAAAAACGACATTTCTTTCGGTTTTTAACAATACTGCACAGTCAGCCTCGCGTTAACAAACCTATTCAAAGTTTAAATGTGGAGGTAATGATTTAAAAAATTTTTAATAACGAATTATTTCATAACAGAATGTTAAAAACCGAATAATCAAGTCCATTTTGCATAAACGTCTGAAAAATCCGCCTCTAGCCCGGATAAGTAGGCCTATACGCAGACCGGTAATAAATTTCTTGCGAACCCGCTTTTACCGATATCATACACAGCAATCTATTTACGGCCGGTACGCCCGCTAAACAGCTCTTGTCAGCGTTAACGTGTTCTAATCCACCAATTAGAGGCGATCATAATTAACCAAGCATCTAATGCAGGGGTGAGTAAACTTTTCATGCGAAGGGCCACATTTGAAAACATGTTGAAGCCGCGGACCACACGCTGATGATTGGAAAACAAGGTGAAGACCTTTTTTTCGGAGATCACGGTCTGCGTGCAAATGTGATCTCCTAAAAAAAGGTCTTCACCTTGGTTTTCATTCCAATTTTGCACAGTTGAGGCTTATTTTTTTGAAAATCACTGCCATCCACGATCTCTGAAGAAAAAAAAAGGGATCTTCCGCTCAATTTACGGCGGGAGTTTACATTTGTATAAGTGCCGGCGGGCCGGAATAAAAAACCCGGCGCCCTGAATTTTGCCTGTGGGCCGTAGTTTGCCCATGTCTCATCTAATCTATTGTAGATAGGCCTACTACAAAGCGTGAGCGAAAGTTAAACCAACGATCATGCAATAATGGATATCGTATAAACAAATGCCTGGCATATGCGCTCCGGTTTTTGTTATTTACCTTCAAGAATATTAGTCATGATGAATTTAAAACTGAAGAATTTTGGTTGTGGCTTTGAAAGAAATTGATACTGTTCTGTCGCGCGATGGCGCACCGTATTCTGGTATCATTTTACATGTTTTTTAAAATCTGGTTTAGACGAGGTAAAAATGTACACATTTTATGTAGATATGCCCCAGAGCACATGTACCTGCAAAAATATGGAATAGTATTCTTATTAATATTAAAACACTTAGTAATTTCATGTAGAATTGAAATTATCTTTCATCAATCAAAGTAGTAGTCCAAACAGTTAACCAAGATTAGTAAACAGGTCCGCTTTGTTGTACGCAGAATCAAATCATAATTCAGCGAAAAAGCAAATGACTTTATGCTAGAACTTAAAGTTAAGTCCCATAAATGCTAACGTGTCCTTCCTATCAACTAATGTTGTTGATTTGAAGTATTGGTATTTTATTCACGTTCAATTATTTGTTTATTTTTGTTTTGTAATGATGTGCATCATGAGCATTGTAGTTTGCTGCCTCAATCTTCTTTATGCTTTAAGGTCACTTTAATGATCTTCGGGTGGCAGTTGACTCGATGACCTCACGGACCCTTCTCTGCCACAGCCACCTTTCACTCTTGCTCTATATTTATTTGTTTTGAGTCAATCATCGCTGCTGTGTTTATGTTTAGGTGATAAAGCAAATAAGCTAAACAAAAGGTGGCACCAATAGCAGTGGTCTGTAAAAACTATTTAGAAAATTTATCTGGCGAGATTTTTTCAGTAAAGTTGGTGCAATGCTAAAATTTAAAACTATCGATTTAATGTTGAAAATCGTTCAGCAAAAATGTGAGTATATTCATAGCATGACAACAAAACGTCACTGATGTCGAAAGTAAAAATGATTGGGGAGCAGAATGTTAATTAGCTTGTAGAAAAAAAAATCAGCTCTACAGAAAAATATGCCTAGGGCCTGCGTAATAGGAAAAAGTATTGCTGGTAAATAGTATTTTATTTCTTGTATTTAATATCGGTTACTGTTTTTAGTGGTACAGAATTTGGGGATGGCCAGTAACAAGTTTTTATTATTCCCGATGCTTCTCTTCTGATACAGTAGGGTGGGGTAAGATTTTTTTATTTATTATTATTAATTTTTATTATTATAATAAAGTAGAAGCATCACCGTAGATGACCTAACAGAGCATCGAACCCGCAAAACTAGCTTCGCAGTCCAATGCACCGACCACTTGGTCAACTCCATGTGCAGAGTGGGTAAGATGAGACAGTTCTAATTCGAAACGGTTTCAATGGCGCCACCGTGAGGACAGGGTTGTCTACGTTTGAGATTTATTTATCAGCGCTAGAAGGGGATATGAGTCAAGAGGGCAACTTTTACTTCGTGTTTGATAAAGAATAAAGAGCTACATAATTGATGTTGAAGATTTTTTGTCATTTCTAAAAGATCCATTTTATGAGGTAAGTAACAAACCAGCGGCTTCAAAATGAATTTTAAAGGCAAATATTGCACGCAACGACATTAAATGATGAAATAATGCTTAAAATAGGCAGCACTTTTTTCTTTTGGTAAGAACCTTTGCTAGTAAATGAGTAATGCCAAAATGATAAATTTGAAATTGTTTATCATTTTAGAGTTTTATGAGGTCGTTTTTTCCCAACGAAAAAACACTTTTGGATCGATTTATGTTAATATTGGTCGATTTAGAAGATGCATTGATCGGTGTTGATTAAAAATGCTTTAAATAATTACAGTGCTATTTATTTAGCCGCCATGTGATTTTGGAATGCAAGTTAACTCTGAAATAGTTGTTGATGCCTGGCACATAAGGGGCTCAGTTGCTGCGCTACTCAATAGGCTCCAGGCATATGAGGTATTTAAAAGCTGCGGCGTTCGCACGTTTGTGTTCAATGTGTTGGAAAACTTTTTGGCAAAACGTGGATTTATATAAATTTGTGATTCTCGTCGCAAAAGGGCGATAGAGTCGCAAAGGGCGACAGAGTTGTAAATGACTTGAAAAATTTTTTTGCAAGTTCGGATACCGGTAACAAGTTTTTAGTATGAGAACTGATTATTATTTTGTAACTTCGATGGTGAAAATGCAAAACCTCGTACGTGATTTTTCAGTGTTTTGAGAAAACTAAAAAAAAAACTTTCCAGTTTTTGAATTTATTGAAGTAAAAGCTTGATACTATCAAAAATGTTGGTTCATAAAATTGTCGAATTAACTATGTGAGCAAAAATTTGCAAACTCTTATCGTTTTGGAGTGATATCACATACGAGGTTTTGCGTTAACAAAAACAGGTATGACATGTTTTTTTGACCTGCAAACATAGTAAAGCAAAAATATCATTGCAGTGGTTGAAAAATATTGTTAAGGTCAAAAAGGCAATGAAAGGAAAAACATGACATAATAGAAAGATGACATCATTGAGTTTATGACGTCATAAACACATCATAATTTACGAATTTAAATAGAAATAGAGTATGATTTCTAGGTGAATATATTAAGCAGAAGTTTTCAAAGCACGAGTACTTTATATAATTGCTAAAACTCTTTTTAAGTTCTGTAACAAACAGATTACTGCGAGATATTCAAGTATAAGAGTGGATGAATTAAGATAACACACAATAATAAAGTTTCCGTATTCAAGCGAATAATTTTGTTTCTCATGTGAGGTATAAGGTAGGAACTTGGGTTGAAAATTACGTTTCTTTTTTTACGAAATCGACTTTTCTATAAAATTTTCAAGACATGAATGGTTATTGCTTAACAACATTGCTGATATCCGACCGTTACCTTTCCCACCATCTTGAAACTTTTAACGACTGAGCTGTGCCTATATATCCTGTTTTCACCCAAATTGTTCAGCTCTACAGTGGTGGTTCAACACCACCTAACAACTAGCAGAAAACATTTAAATATTTTCTTTCTATGAAAGATAAGTAGGAAAAGCCTGGACTCCGGCCTTTAGCGAGTTTAACTGAATCCCATCCATTATTTGGCGACAGTAATTATAGCACGTACTTCGTTCTTGAAACAAAGCTGACTTATCTTCTTTTTTATCATGTACATTAAGTTAGGTTTAGCATTTCGAGTGCAAAGGTATGTGGAGGTATTCATGAAATATCATAAAGGTTTGCTGAGAAAGTGAAAAATTTCTTAAAAAATCAGTGTTGTGATATGAAAAATGAAAGCAGCAATCCATGGCCAATTTAGCGCTAATTTGATTATGAGCTGCGTTAAACTCATCCGGCAAGTTGCTGGAAGGTACAGATAGAGAGCAGAAAAAGCTTCAAAACCTTGAAAGTTTCGGGAAAAATCGAAACAAGCAGGATTAGTAAAGTACAATCAATACGCTTTTGATTCTGGGATGATTTTTTAGTTTGTCTCTCATACTGCCTTTCTTTTGGTTTGACTCTTAATGTCCCCATAAAGAAATTTTGACTTTTGACAAGAAGTGACCAACCTAACCCTGTTTCTATTTTTACTTTCGATTGCTATTCTATGGCCAATTCCACCAATTTCATGAGTCTGAGTGAAATTGACGAACCTGAACTAAAAAGTAGAAAAGCGAGATGTACCCTACAGTACTGTATGCCGCTTCTAGCGGGCCTCACCAAGATGTTAACAAGAAGGTGAAAAAACCCATGTTGAAAACAGATACTGTAGCTTTAAACTAGTGATAGGTATCCGATGACATCAGGAGCACTTTGGATATAGTATTTTAGAAGAACGGTAATTTTAATGCACATTTATAGGCCTAAGGGGGCAGGACATTTTTGTTTCAAAAGTACAGTGGCGTCTCATTATCACTAAATTTTGCAAAAGAGTGCGTTATGAATAAAAATCAACCTGGTCAGGGGGAGTCCAGACGTTTCTAACTTTCTTCCTAGCAATCATCAAGGATAAAACAAAATCGTAGACTGCTATAGTGACTCAGGGTATAGTTCACAATTCTTGTGCTCTTGAATTTCGATATTTCGTCAGCCACACAAAAATTGTATGCGTTTACTCTCCCAGATGTAGCCGTCGACGAGAAAAAATAAAAACGATCAAAGCGATGTATCACTTGTAGAAACACGATCATCACTGACTTCTCATACCGTACATGAAGTTTGAAGGTGTTGCAGCACCCTCACCTAGTTTCCCATTTGACTATGCCAAAATACCGGTGTGCGTACATATTTGTTTTGGCTGAATTGTGAACACCCACCCTCATAACTATGCAAACAAACAGTTATTAGAATGTGTAATTGTGTATTGTCTTTAGTGAGGCGAAGGTGACGCGGCACTATAGCTTGCTCCACGCTTAGAATGAATCAGATTGTATATTTTTTTCTTTTTCAATAATAATACTACCCCTAATCTCAAAAATTATTGTTTGTTGTAGTTTAGAGACTTTTTGAACTTTATTTTCACAATTAACAAGAACTAGAGGTTTAATGATCGAAACAATTGCGAAGCTTCACATCAAATTCGTCTTACAAGGGGTTTTAATTTTTCATTAGTACGTCATAATTGCATCATGAATTCTGAATTTTTGTAGCTATATACATCATTCTGCTCCTGAAGGTAATCATAAAAAACTTTCGCCGAAATAAAGTTTTTGTCGCAATACGAGGCTTTGCACTTTCAAAAAACTTCAAAAGTTGAATACGAGGTTTCGCATTTTGAGCGATGACGTCATTTCGGAATCGAAAAATTTCAAAAAAAGTTTTTCAATAACAGAAGAATAAAAAAATAAACAATTTATGCCAATAAAAAAAAATCGAAAATTTAGACGTAGGCTACGAGGTTTCGCATTTTCACCATCGACTTGCTGTTTCTGATTTCTGCTAGTCGTTGTCATTGTGACTATGAATGACTATTGTAATTTTTTTATGTAATCATTAGGGCGATTCTAGGTCACAAAAGTTACTTTTTTGCTGGCTCCAATTCAAGCAAAACGCGGGGAAATAAAATTTCACAGGCGTAGGGTCAGTACCGGTATTTAAAAAGTTATAAGGTTACAAAAAGTTACATTTCGTGCTTTTAATGTAGGTTACATTTCATTTTTTAGGTAACAAATTTTTTGTGTTATTTTCTGCTTAATTTTCCTACTTGTTAATCATTTGTTGCTACAATAGGAATAGGCTTACATTCTGCACAATGCATCAGGGTGTTGATATATTAAATACAAAGTCCACGAAGCCCTACATATTCCAACAATGTATAAGTATCTTTGAGAATACTGTTTTTAAAGTCTTTAGTATGACTCGACCGGGAATAAAACCCCAGTTTCCCGGCTACTGAGCGGACGCTCTTAACGGATACACCAAGCGCCGGTTAAATCAGAACAAATAAATTTTTTCGGAAAATGAAGAGTGAAAATCTTAAGACAGGTTGGTTGTTGGGTAGGCCTAATGCAGAGTGCTGGAAATAAGGAGAGTCAGTTACTGTGATTGCATGGCATGAGTTTCTTGAAAATACAGCCAGGACGATAGTGTAAAGCCAGTTGTAGGCCCTCCTGTAAATAGGACAAAGGTCCAGCTCTAGCTTTTGCAACTGATAAATTTCAGTTATTTTTGGAATGTAAGTCAATACAAAGCAAATAAGTTTAACATCATGCCTACGGTACAATCTTCATTTCTCACAAAAATCAACAGTATAATTACACGGTTGCTTACAAGGTTTCCCAGCGTTTTCTGTCGTTCTTTGCATAAAGTTACATTTTGGTTACATTTTCGCAAAAATAAAGCCACATTTTAAAGATTTTTAGGTCATAAAAAAATCGGCTTAGTAGGCCTAATCATGTAATGCAACTAAAACTAATTGTGAAATATCAAATCAATAATCAAATCTTCGTTATACTCGCGATATTACGCCGAAGCGTAGGCTATAACGAGTGGCGGGGCCCATCTCCGCGGCTTAGCGCCTAGGCAACGCAGCTTCGAAGTTCGAAGAAATATCGCAGCGGTGGCGAGTCGCTGGCGACACTACGTACGATTTGACCGGCCCAAGGCAAGAACCTCAGACTTCCCGAACCGATTGCGACGTTTTAACGGCCGGCCGGTCTATATGCGTATATAATTAATATTGTGCCACAAATTTTGCTTATTTGATTTTTGCGGTATGCTATGTTGGTGTAATATTCTGTAGTTCTAAAATATTGACGCATCTAATAGGCCTAATACTTTATTGTAGGCCTACCTATACTTAAATAATGATATACGAAGTACGTTGCCAGAATTGGATTGAAATTGCAAGAAGAAAAAAGCCCCACATCCATTTAGAAGGTAGGTTTGCCTGCAGATACCAGAGAGTAGCTTGGATTTGGATTTGGATTTAAAAATCCGGATTTAAGAGTTTTTCACGGATTTGGATTTAAAATTTTTTTTTTTACGGATTTGTATTTGGAATAGGATTTAATTGTATTAATACAGTAGAATTTGCCTAAGTCGACTTCGGCTAAGTCGCCAGTTCAATGGCAGTTTTTTCACAGTGCATGAAATAATAGCATATAATAAAGTAACACGGATTTGGATTTATTTTATTGTAGTTTTTGGATTTGGATTTGGATTTAACTATTTGAGTTTGGATCGGATTAGGATTTACATAAAAGTAAATCCGCTACTCTCTGGCAGATACTAAGATTATATGCCTTGAAAAAAATTACGTTAAATAAAACGTGAGGATAGTGGATCTGGACACAATAAATACAGTTAATATTGTAGTTGCAATACTCCATCTAAGTCCGTATAACTTCGTATAAGTTGCGCGGACAGGAATGGAGCAGACACAATGGAGCAAAAAATGTGTCCAAAAAGACAATCGCCTGCCTATCTTTTATAATGTAAAAACGTTTGAAAGTGTTGCAAAAAAAGTCATAACTTTAGTTATGCTCGTTTGATTTTAAAAATTTCAACTGCATCGTAAAGCTCTTGATTTTCGCGATCGTTTAAAACAAATTTCAAGAAAATTGATGGTGTTTTAAGCACTCTACATGGTTAATAATTTGGACATACTTAGTAATTTTTGAAGCAATTTTTACGCCAGCAGCATTTCTTGCTATTTTAAAAGCATAAATATAGCGCAGATTTGCAAAAAGTAAAAGTTATTGTTTGATTCAAATTAAATAGGTTCAATAATTACAAAAATTTGAACTTCAGTATGAAAGTAGCTTAGCTATATTGGTCGTAGTTTTCCAATATGAAAGTAGCTTAGCTATTAAACACTGCATAGTAGGAAACGTGCCAAACGGGCCACCCTCAACCAAAAGCCAGAACAATCTGTCCTCTGCGTTCACGCAATGGGATTTGAACACAATATTGATTGGATAAATGCTAATATTTTGACGGTGGAAAACAATTACTCCAAACGTCTTGTTTCTGAAGGTTGGTTCATTAACTCCCGACCCAATGTTATGAACAGGTCTGATGGTGATAAGCTTCCACAAGTTTATCAAATAATGTTTTAGTAATTCTCATGCCAAATTGTTTTTTCACCGTCTTTGTATCTCTACGCTTGTTAATTCATTCCATTTAATAGTTATTGTCCTTATGACGCAACAGTTCACAATATTTCTATCATACTTTTTTGCTGTTCTCTGCCAGGGCTGGATTTTCCACCCTGGCACCTGTTATTCTGCAGAAGCTCGGCGTGAATTGCTGAGCGAAACGTCAATAAAAAAGTTGGAGTTTTTGCATTAACCTACGTCTTTGATTATTACCGGAAGAACAAAGTTTCTGAAATAGTAGCTTAGCTATATTGGTCGTAGTTTTCCAAGCCGTTCAAGATTTGTTGCAAGAAAATGGTTGCGTAAATTGTTTTAAACCTCACGTTAAAGTAGGCTTTACTGTTAGTGTATAGATTTTATAGAACTAGGTTTTTACAACCATGGTAGATTGGAGTGAGGTTGTTAACTTCTGTCATGTTTCACCTTTGGACCATGTGCAAAACGAGCCTCTAGTTAATTTTATTCAGGCCTACAATATACGATTTCAAAAGCCCAGGGTTTGAAAATCAAGAAGCTGCGGCCATGAAACGACGTAGACCTATGTTAATGTATACAAAAAAGTGAAATCAAAAAGTAAAATAGATACCGGTATATTTTTCCCGCTTGAATTTTGCTTATTGAATGTTTCGTTTAACAAATGGTCCAAAGTCCAAAGGTAAAGCACGACAGAAGTTAACAACCACGCTACCTATCTAACATGGTTGTAAAAATTTAGGTCTATTCAGTGAAGCCTTCTTTTACACGAGGTTTAACCCAATTTACGTTTTCATTTTTTAGCGAAAAAGCTTTAAGGGTTTGGAAAACAACGACCAATAGCCAGGCTAAATTCATATTAAAGTTTAAATTTTTGTAATTGAACCTATTTAATTTGAATCAAATTAACTCTTTGCAAATCTGCCCTATATTTATGTTTTAAAATGACAAGAAATGCTACTAGTTAAAAAACCTCTACGAAAATTTATATCTCTGTCCAAATTATTTACAATGTAGAGTTCCTAAACCACAACCAATTTTCTTGAAATTTGTTTTTAACGATAGCGTAAGTCAAGAGCTTCATGATGCAGTTAAAATTTTTAAAATTCAACAAGCATAACCGAAGTTATGATCTTTTTTGTAACACTTTCAGGCATTATTACATTACCAAAGATAGGCGGCGATTGTCTTTTTGGACACATTTTTGCTCCATTGTCGCTTAACAATGTAACGAATGATTCGCTCAACTTATACGTGAGTTATACGGACTTTGTACTCCATTTCTACGGTTGAATAAAATAACTTTTTTACAAGTTCTGCGCTGCTTGTTCTACCGGAAGAACAAGCAGCGCAGAACTTGAGTTAGCCTAGCTAGCCTAGACTACGATACCCGGTATACAAGTCCAACAAAATCTTCCCCACAGTATTAAATCGCAATACGATAAAATAAATTACACTATATAAAAGTAGGCCTACACCACTAAAACTTAGATATTTTTTCACGAGCACCAGAATAACCCAGCTTGGCTAAGTCATGAAGCCACGAAATTTTATAAACCTTGGTGTCCGTGTTCTGTCTTAAAAAAATTTTTCCCTGGGAGGTCCAAGCAAATTTGTAATTCAACGCGGCTTTGGCTTGTTTTGCAGCTTTGTAAATGGATTTTCTGAGCGGAGTGAGGTTTTCCTGGATCGTGATGTTGGGAGAGGAATTATGACTCATAGGTTCAGTTTTGCAGTTTAATTTTAACAATTTTCTTTTCTTGTAAATCTCGTTTCGCTTGTAGCGATTCGCAAAACGAACTATAATGGGTGGAGGTTGTTCCGTGGCTTGGCTTCCTTGAATCTTTTTGTAGCTATCAGCTAGCTGATGTGAAGTTGAAATTTGTTGGTCATCAAACCGCACATTGAGAGAACTTACTACCGACTTCACAATTTCATTTGTGTTTTCGTCTCGCTTTAACGGCATACCGTGAATTTCCAGGTTCTCTCTCCTGCCGTATTGTTCTAAGTCATCCAATTGGGCTTCAGCCACATTTTGTTTAAGAATGACATAATCCACTTCCTTTTAGTGATGTATCAATACTAAAGTATCGGTATCGGTGGTATCGGCCTGTTTTTATGGTATCGGGTAGTAGTATCGGTATCTGTTATATCTAGTCGATACCTGCCAATACCTTTAAAGGCCACACAAATGGTGAAAAAATATTTTTTCATCAAACTCATGTTTTTTCATACCGGTAGATGATAGGAAATTTCATCAGGAAGCCAAATATGTAAACATTTTTGTACATTTCAAACCCCTCCGAAGTGGCCCAGAAATAATTATTAAAAGCACACTTTTAGTTGAAGTTTAAACGAAAGATTATGTAGTTTTATTGTGCTGCATTACTGGTTTTGTAGTGCCTGACAGTTAAATTGATTCTATTGCGTTGGATTGTGAATTTTTACGATTTTGAGAAAAGGGAGTGAGGTATACGAGAGCAGAAAGATCAAAAGAACTTTTTTAACAATTTTTCTGGTATGTCTATACAGGAGTCCACATTGTTCTTTGTTCATTCTTAAGTCTACAGTTTGTTGTTAGGCTGAAAAGTGAAGTAAATCAAAATGAGTTAATTTTTAATTTAGCAAAACCCAGTCAGTAAAATGACTTCTAATTAATAAAAGCATTGTGTGGAAATTTTTTAATGTTAAAGCCTCTGATGCCAAGAAAGTTATTTTTATTTTTTTATGTATATACCCTTTTAATTTAGGAAGTGGCTAAAGTTACGGGCCCGTAACATTTGCCTCTTTAGTTTATTTTATTACTTCGTCACGCTCTCGTACAATCAGGGAAGCGTGAAGGGATAATAAAATAATCAAAGAGACAAATGTTACGGTCACGTAACCTTAGCCTCTGCCTTTAATTTAAACTTACCAAAGTGTTTTTTTGATGAAAAAGCTGCAATTTGATAATTTTTTTTGTCAACTTTTTTAGTTTTGACTTCAATGTGCGTGGCTGAGGGCAGTTTGTTTGATAAAAAGAGCTTGCAGTTGGTGAATGTTTTTGCTTGCTGAATAATAGCACTATTTCCCAGTTTTGACTTATTTGTGAATGCTGTTTGTTCACTAATAGTTGCAACTAGCTTAGTCTTTTTCGACATTTAATTTGCTCAATTTTTCTTTTTCAGATTTGCAACAATATTGTAATAAATAATGATAGATACCATATGTAGAAAATATTCCAAATGTAAAAACATGCTAGATTTAGTAAATGCATTCTTTGGTGCTGCTTACAAAAGCTTTTATTTATGGTGCCCAATAGATGGAGAAGTATCTGTGGTATCGGTAGTATCGGTATTGGCTCTAAATGTTGGTATTGGTAGTAGTATCGGTATCAGCTAAAAATGTGGTATCGGTACATCACTACTTCCTTTTTTAACTCACAAATGTCGAACAAATTTTTTTGACTTACTTGAGAATTGGCAGTAAGCTTAGCGTTGAAGTCATCATATTCGTCAGTCAGGTATGTCAAACTGCCAAGAATATGATCAGTTTTTTCAATCAGTATGCTTACATCCTGTTTTAACGAATCTATGTTCTGTTTGCATTGCTTTGCGATATTGCTAAAACCTGTAGGTGCACAAGGATCACAAGGTGCACAAGGAGCACAAGGATCACATGGAGCATTAGGATCACAAGGATGACAAGGACCACAAGGATCACAAGGACCACTAGTGGCGCAATTAGAGAGTTAGGCTCAATGCCATTAGGGTTCGGTTCAGTTAGGGTTAGGTCGGTTAGGTTTGAGTTCCTTGCGCTCGTTGTGTTCCTGCAGCTGTTAGTAATAGCTCATTTGTGCCACTAGCGGTCCTTGTGCTCCTTGTGCAGTGTGTTCCTTGTGATCCTTGTGCTCCATGTGATCCTTGTGCTCTTTGTGGTTTTTGTGCTCCTGCAGGTTTTAGTAGGACCCTTGCTCCGTAACAATTTCTTGATTATTTCTAACCACATTCAGTTCATTTCTTGGGGAATTAATTTCTTGCTGATAATTGGCTTTTACTTTTACTATCGCTTGATCAACCAGTTTTTCCAAAATACTAGTCTCAACTGTCTTCTTGGACTCGAAGTTTTCATTAGTCTTACGCTTGCCCATTTCTTCGTGAATTTCTGGCTTGTGACGTAATAATCAATTAATGGCTGTCGTTTTCGTTTGAATTTACTGAACTTGGTGACTTGCTGATAAGACTAAACTTATTTCTTTTTGTTTGACAAAAATCAGCCAATTTACTGCTTCTCAATTTTAAAATAGGAAGTGTCTATTTCACCGAAAATTTTGGTTACCGAAGTTTGAAAAATCGTAGTTGCGTAATTGTTTTTGGTTCCTGTAGTGTGACTTTCACAGTAAGGGAACCGTTAGGGGATGTTTCCGGTTCCGCAAACCACGATTTTCGAACTTCAGTAACCGAAATTTCCAGTGAAATAGACGCTTCCTTTAAATTATTGTTCCTCAACACTTGTTGGTTAAACTGTAGAAATTTTAGCTAAATATTCTTCCTTGTTTTACTGAGAACTTGATTCTAAGTCAGAGCAAAAAAAAACGCATCCGACCTCTAGCCTAGCAACTCAGTCCTTATTCAAATAGAATCAATCACTTGGAACTATAATGTTAAGGCGCACTAGCTGATGCAAGGTTATTGCAAAGGTTTCATAGCTTGATATGAAAAGCAACCCAAGTCCTTGCAATTGGGTTCTTTTTCAAGTCAGAAAATTTTCTTGGTTCAAACTTATCACGACGCAGATGAAACTTTGGTTGCTTTTTTACTCAAAAAGATGCGTAGATGGCAAATCAACTGAAAACTCAATTCTGAAAAGAGGTGGACTTCGGTCATTTTCATTTTTAGGTATTCAATTCAGCTTTTCAGAATGTGACTTTTTGTGTGGAACGATGCTGCGAGTTGTTGATAGCATCGAGCTAATCTACATTCTTTTTGACCCTGCCGTACTGGCACTGCATATAGGCCTAAATGTTGAAGTTGATGACCGGTCAACGTTAATCAGTAATGCTAGAGAAACAATTGACAAACTCAGAACTTAAAAGCATTTTACCGTATGTTGCTTCTAGGAAATAGGAATGTCCATTTTAGAATAAGTGCGTTACTTGTATGTACAGGTATTTTACTGTTCTAGAATAATTTCGAATCTTTTTATTTTGAATCCATACCGGTAATTTCGAATCCTTAACTGCTTAACCTGTTATGCTGTTAACTGAATCCTAAATCTATAAAATGGTCGTAAGGAGTCCACTATTTTGATTTCAGTTCAACTCTCAAACATTCGACTGCTGCAAAACAAAAAAATCAACAATTAGTTTCATTTTTAAAGAATTTTATCCAGCACAAAGATCATAGCACTATAAACATGAAGCATACCGGTTGCAGTATGAAATGCAGTGGCATAGTCATGGAGCTAGCATGAGGCACTGGGCATCGCATGACCTCTGTTAATTTTTAAAAACATGTGAAAAAATACAGCTCCAGGATATTTATGTACACTGGTACAAGCGGTGCATTCTACCCTGATGGTCTCCAACAATTTTTTTTTTGTCGCAATGCCAGTGCTTACTGGGAGTTCAAAAAAAGCTTGATTGCAGTGCAGAAGGTTCAAAGTTCTCACCTGGGAACCTGTTAACAGGTTAAGTATGGGTATTAAGCGAGACCGCAAGGCAGACTCAGTTAAACCTGCACTGGAAAAACTGTGTTCCAATGAAGCTGCGATAGCAGGAATGCAAAGAAAGCACAGACTCAGATTGTAGAGTACACAATGCATGTACAAATTCCCAATTACACTGAATCCTAAAAACAAAACCGCTTCAAAACAGGAATTGGTTCTGTAGGATTTCATATACTGGTACTGAAATGGACATCACCAGCAGCAGAGCAGTGTTCCCTCTAGGATTTTGACTAGTGCGAATTTGCCCAAATGATAAATTCATTGAAATTTTTGCCCAAAGATTTCACTACTTTGACGACCCCTTTCACAAATTTTTGGCATTAAATTTGCTTTTCCAAGATACAAGCTGCAGTCTTACATTAAAATATTCAAGTTTTTTGTTTAAGTTTTTCAGTTTTGCATTTTATGATATTAATTTCTGGTTCAAAATCAGTAAAATTTGCCCAAAAATTTCGCATTTTTCTCAAATTTTTCACTCTAGAGGGAACACTGATCACCAGTGTTGCGCTATATCCACTGAGCTATCGAGAAGTCGTGGCAATCTTGCACAAAATGACAGTTAAAAACCCACGACGTCGCTTACGGCAAAATATTATAGTCCTAAAAGCTATTTTGTCGTTAACGGCAAACGGCAAAATTTTGCCGTTAACGGCAAAATAGACACTACCTGTTTGAATCAAGTCTTCAGAGTTTTTGTTGTTTTAGCGTTTCGCATGTTAGCAGATGCGTAAACGCCAGTCGTTTATGTTGATCAGGGATGGCAATTGCATTAAATCGAAAGTTTTTTTTCCAAAAATATCGCATCCTAGAATCGCATGGAAACTCATGAAAAAAATCGCATCAAAAATTGCATCTGGTATATGATGAAAAAATCTGCGAGTTTTGTAGATCGAGAAAATAAATGTGAAAATGTGTTAGGAGATGATGCCATTCTGTTTTTTTGTGCTAATAGTTGGTTGTGTTTTTGCAAGCACTTTTTGGGTTTTACGTCGTTAAATAAAACTTGCTTGATGATACTGATATCTGTAAATGATTTTGTACAATGTGAGAGTTAAAATTGCTCAAAAAAGAAATCGCTCAAATAATCGCAAAAGCACACACAAAAATCGCATCAAAAAAAAAAAAAAAAAATTAGATAATCGCATCCACAACATGCATCGCAGTTAGAGGGTTGTTACAATCAATCAATCAATTTATTCCATGAAGCAAAAGCGCAGGATGAAGCGGTGAAAGAACAAATGGTCACCTTGGTCTACCGCACCCAAATGCAGCAGCTTACGATTGACGAACAAAAAGGGGAAAAAAAAGAGCAAAATAAAATCATCATTACATGATGGCACAACTTCAATCAGACTTTTTAAGTTACAGGTCAACTTAATCAAATAGGCTTGCAGCGTCGAAAATCAGCAGGTAAAAAATTAAGAACACCAAGAAACTTATATGTTCAGCAAACCAAGTGAAAAAAAATATTCAGAGGTACACAATACGTTGATAGTACATTTGTTTTGAAATACTTTTTAAGTTTGGAAAATGAACAGTGCCTGTGCGTTTGAGGAATATCTTTCCGTAACTTTAAACAGATGTGATGAAGCGTCTTTCTCCCTGCCTCCAAACCAACAAAAGATTGGAAATATACGTTAAGAGTTTTTTGCCTAGTGTTGTTGTTGTGTACTTTATCAAGCTTTAGAAAATAAGTTGTTGAAAGAAGTTGGTAACATTTTGTTGTTAAACTTAAACATAAATTCGCGAATTCCATTTTTATCATATCTTAAAGTTTTAAGACAGAACAATCAGAATACAGTGAATTTGTTGGATGATGCAATGGACGAAAGAGACACGCTCTTAATATATTGTTTTGAAGAATTGCAAGTTTATGGTAGTGGCTTTTGCAATCTCTACCCCAGTTAAGTAACAAGTATTGCAGATGTGAGTGAAACATTGCATAATAAAACAATTTGAGGGTGGATAAGGGAACATAGTGTCTTAGTTTATAAATCATTCCGCAAACTTTCGATATTGCAAGTTAGTTTTTCGATATGAATTTTCCATGATAACTTACTATCATGGTGAACGCCAAGATATTTAACATGGTCAGATTGTTCAATTTTAATGTGATTTATGCACAAGTTGAAGTCGGATTCCGCTGCCTGCTTGTTTCCTACTAACATAAAACAGCTCTTTTTATAATTTATAGTTAATTTGTTGACATTTATCCAATTATTGATTTTGCCTACTTCGTTTGCTGTTTGTATTAGCAGAGATTTAATATTGTTATGGGAGAGATGCAAATTGGTATCATCAGCGAACAACGTGACTTCAAATTTAGAAACGTGGGGTAGGTCATTGACATATAATAGAAATAGCAGTGGTCCAAGAACAGAATCTTGTGGGACTCCGTAGTTGACACTGCATAGCTTAGAAGTTTTTCTTTCAATCATAGTGCAGATTCTTCGGTTACTTAGATACAATTGCAGTAAGTTAAATGCAGGTCAACGAAATCCATAGTGGTAAAGCTTTTCAAGCAAGATATGCTGGTTGACAGAGTCGAACGCCTTTTTTAAATCAAGGAAAAGTGAAAAAGTATCTTTGCTTTCGTTCAAGTTCGTTAGAAGTTTGTCGTATAGTGTAGTGAACTATTGGTTCTAAAGCCAAACTGAGAAGGTGTAATGATTTTATTTTTGTCTAAAAATTTGGTCATTTTAGTTTCAAGAATCTTTTCAAATATTTTCGCAAAAGCTGGAAGAAGAGAAATCGGGCATAGATCATCAAAAGATTTTGGGCTAGACACTTTTGGAATCGGGATAACATGAGCAATTTTGAAGGAGTCTGGAAAGCAGTGTTCCCTCTAGGATTTTGACTAGTGCGAATTTGCCCAAATGATAAATTTATTAAAATTTTTGCCCAAAGATTTCACTACTTTGAGGATCCCTTTTTTGCAAATTTTTGGCATTAAATTTGCTTTTCCAAGATACAAGCTACAGTCTTGCATTAAAATATTCAAGTTTTTTGTTTAAGTTTTTCAGTTTTGCATTTTATGATATTAATTTTTGGTTCAAAATCAGTAAAATTTGCCCAAAAATTTCGCATTTTTCTCAAATTTTTCACTCTAGAGGGAACACTGCTGGAAAGGTTTCTTACTTTTTACATTTGTTGAACAGCTTGGTTAACAGGGGAGATATTATGCACTTTGATAGTTTTACAAATATCGTAGAACCTCTTTGATGCGATTGTCATCCCTGATGTTGATTGTCATGATTAATATTCGACAGTCGCAAACAAACAGAAATGCGTTTTTAAAGTTGAAAAATTGCTCTCGATTAAGGTTTGAAAGTTTTGGTTTAATTTGCAAGTGTTTAAATTTCACGCAGATAATGTCACGCTGACACGCTGTTAATTCGACAGTCTTTTCCAATTGAAAAGTTTATCTTATATATTTATATCAGATCATTGGTCCACAATGAAAGCAAGCAAAAAAGGTGAAAGCTAAGTGCAATAACATTAGCAAGAAAAGCACAAAAAAAACGCTTAATGCCCTAATTCACTTAAAAAAACAATTGTTTCTTAAAGCTGCTGAATTCATTTTAAAATGTCTGAAATTTTTTTAGTCATTTCAGACAAATGGCTGAAATTTCTCAGCGAAAAAAATAACTACAGCTTCTCTGCTGACGTCACCACTTTAAATGTTATAACAATGCAGATTGCGAGCATCTGGACTTATGCGATGGTGGATTATGCGTCGTCTGGACATCAGCGAGGAAGTCTTGCTTTAAAGTGAACATTCTATAAAAGACGGCTCAATTTACACATGCGCCCATTTACCATCTGATGATTTTTCAGTAGTGTTGATAAATTACAGCTGTGATGCAGATGGTACCCTGTATGTCGTTAATATCAGAGCATGTTCAGAAATGTTTTACTTGCCTCAATATGATGCTTGTATTTCCCTTTGTTAATTCTATAAACTACTTTTTTTTTACAGTGCAAGAATGACTTAATTGTTTCAAAAGCATTTGAAGTGTTGTATTACAGTTTCTAAGGTGCTCGATGTAGTCCTGTGTATTTTTCTCAACTATGGTGTTCCTGTTAACAGCTCAGATGGCCGAGTGGTGAGAGAGTCCGCCTCGGGAGCTGCTCACTTGGGTTTGATTCCTAGTCGAGCCAAACCAATGACTTCAAAATTGGTATTCACAGCTTCCCTGCTTGACGTTCAGCATTAAAGGGACAGTGTGTGGAGAACAAGCTGACAAGTTTACTTGTTGTGCTGTTGGGAAAAGCACTTAGCAGGATTCCTCCATCTTGGTGTGGTCGACAGATGACTGGCAACTCCTAATCGAGCCTGTGTAGCGCATTGATCGCTTTCTCGTGAAAGGAGGATAAATATGCAACAAAAAAAAGAAATTGTGACTAAGTGCATTTGGGTATGTTGCATTTTTCCACTGTTTTTTTTTTTTTTCATGGGTAGGCCTACTTATTTCACTGTTGTAGTTCTTATTTTTGTTTTATCTAAATTGCACTTACCGGTAATTAAAGATTGTTTAAAGGCAGTAGTACTGAATAAGTTTCAAACTTGTAGTGTTGTTGTTGTTTTTTGTATTGTTTTTGTTTCACATGCTTAATCTATTGTTAGTATGAAAGATTCTGGTCTAGGTCTTCAAACTTTTGATATTAATTAACTGTTCTAATTGTATAAACAGAGTTTGTTGCTACCGTTTGCAATATTTTGTGTTGTTGATGTAATGGAAGTTGCACATTTTCCTCTGACTTGTATGTATATGCGACATTACTTTGGTTGGTTTCCTGAACTTTGAACTTATCAGTAAAAAAATGATACGATTGAAAGGCACTTAGATGACTGACGATGACCTATGAGGTCAAAATCAATTTTATCTTTTATTAGATTTTATTACTGTACACTTTTATCAAATTTTATCTGAGGCTGGTTTTTAGCTAGAAAATACCTGATAGATCTGTACCGGTATGTGTATATATGAAGTTGATGATAATATGAAAAATTTTGGTGGACTAGTATAGACCCCTTAAAATTTCACCAAGAGATTATCATGCCATGAGATGCCAAATCTTTTTTTTTTTCAAAAGAATGCCAAATCTTTTTTTTTTCAAATTAAGAGGTGATTCACTTAAAAAAAGTACAGGCATTGATAGCATACTAACACGGTTTCACATGATTATTAAGATAGTCTATGGAGTTTGGTCAAAAATCAAATAAACTTTGAAATTTAACAGCTCAGATGGCCGAGTGGTAAGAGTGTCTGCCTCGGGAGCTGCTCACTTGGGTTTGATTTTAAGTCAAGTCAAACCAGTGACTTTAAAATTGGTATTCACAGCTTCCCTGCTTGACGTTCAGCATTAAAGGGACAGTGTGTGGACAACAAGCCGGCAAGTTTACTTGTTGTGCCGTTGGGAATAGCACTTAGCGGGATTCCCCCATCTTGGTGTGGAAGACAGATGGCCGGCAACTCTTTAGTGAGCTTGTATAGCGCATTGATCGCTTTCTTGTGATAGGAGGAATATGCAACTAAATACAACTAACTAACTCGCATTCCTGGCATGAAAAAAGGGGTTCGTTTGAATTAAGCCACCTCTTATAAAATGTCCACTTTAAAGCGGGACTTCTCCGATGGGTGCTGATGTCAGCGAGGAAGTCCCGATTTCAATATTAGACAATGCAAGAATGTAGCTTCACGCGATGACTTGCGAGGAAGTCCCGCTTTAAAGTGGATATTTTACAAGAGGTGGCATAATTCATGCAAGCCCCAAAAACATGCTTTGCTAATTTTTTTCATGTTCCATCAATGCCTGCTTCCTACATTTTTTTGTGGGGCAGTGTACTGTTATCTGCCTTTCTAAGAAGCTTTTCCTGTGCGGAGTCACTTTCTGACAACGCTGAAATAGTGAATAGCCAATGATGAAGTGTTTTTTGTCCATTTTTTACCCTTTTCTGAAAGATTAGATATTTTCCTTAACAACCATATATATTATATAGTAGGGTGTAGTGAAAAAAACTTTTTTGGAATTTCGAAAAAGTGGTTTCCTCATTTGTGGCAAATGGGCCAAAAATGACACTGAAAATGGTTTTAGGCTGTTGCCCTCCCAGATGGCCTAGCAACGTGGCCAAATACCCCTCCTCTCCCCAAATTAAAAATTACCATAACTTCATAACCGCTCATGTTAGAAGGTCGAGTTAGGGCTTAAAATCTGCGGAAATAAACACTTTAATTTAAAT
>CAXFYD010000247.1:0-22703 GCA_964006365.1 Trididemnum miniatum | reverse complement strand
TGTTTACAGGGAATCTGTGACATCATAATCCAGTCTGTATTATTTTCTTGAAGGTTTTATTCAAATTTTCTACCTTGAGCAGAACGACTAACGAGTAGAGGCTTAGATTTGGGATGTGTAGTTCTTTTGAAGGTTAGAATTCTTTTTTTTTTTTTTTTTCAGGAAGGTGGGAGGTTGCTATGCTGCACTGATGAGACCATAATAAGGTCGAAACGCGTCTGCAGCTGCAAATGAGTGGGTTACCATGGGGGCTTCTAGTGATGTGGGCTAGTTAGGCTACCGGTAAGTTAGTTGTGGGTTAGTGGTTATAGGTTCTTTCATTGGGTATCGTTGTTTGGGGCCAGTCGCCTGCCAAAAATAGGGCACAACCTAGAAAAGAGGTGAAGTCGAGATGTTCAGGTAAAGCAATGCAAAAAAGAGTCTTTACAGTCTGGAATGAGTTTAGCCTGGATTGGCTGTGCGTAGCAAGGCTGACGAGACTTTGGTTATAGTCGAAACATTAATTTGTCCCTTGCAAATTTCTCATCTAACTCGTAATTGATGACAGAAATGGATGGTTCAATTCCCACCTGTATGGGGGAGTACCATTTTCCATTCCATTAAAAGACTGTACTCTTATTGTTGGATCTATTCTTACCCTGACGCTTTGGGCTTTGTTGTTGACTGACTTTGGGAGTGCCTATCGGAGAAGTGTAGGAAAGTAGAATTCTATTTGACTTACATATCCTTCTTTGTATCATCTTGCTGGATCCTGTAACTGTACATGCGGTTCGACAAACGTGCCGGGATATTGATGTTTTAACCACCGATAAGCGCTGACGTTCACTGTGTTTTCTGGGCTGCATGCGCAGACACAGTGCCTGCCTTGTCCCCCGCTTTTTCACGGGCGAACGGGTTGGGCAGAGAGGTTTTTTTGCAGGTTTTGGTAACTGGTATAGTTACAAACCTCGAACAAAAAATTCCTTCTCAGATTACCGGGAAAATAATGTTTAAACCAACCGGTCATTTCTATTTTTACCGATTGTTTACAGGGAATCTGTGACATCATAATCCAGTCTGTATTATTTTCTTGAAGGTTTTATTTCAAATTTTCTACCTTGAGCAGAACGACTAACGAGTAGAGGCTTAGATTTGGGATGTGTAGTTCTTTTGAAGGTTAGAATTCTTTTTTTTTTTTTTTTTTTTTCAGGAAGGTGGGAGGTTGCTATGCTGCACTGATGAGACCATAATAAGGTCGAAACGCGTCTGCAGCTGCAAATGAGTGGGTTACCATGGGGGCTTCTAGTGATGTGGGCTAGTTAGGCTACCGGTAAGTTAGTTGTGGGTTAGTGATTATAGGTTCTTTCATTGGGTATCGTTGTTTGGGGCCAGTCGCCTGCCAAAAATAGGGCACAACCTAGAAAAGAGGTGAAGTCGAGATGTTCAGGTAAAGCAATGCAAAAAAGAGTCTTTACAGTCTGGAATGAGTTTAGCCTGGATTGGCTGTGCGTAGCAAGGCTGACGAGACTTTGGTTATAGTCGAAACATTAATTTGTCCCTTGCAAATTTCTCATCTAACTCGTAATTGATGACAGAAATGGATGGTTCAATTCCCACCTGTATGGGGGAGTACCATTTTCCATTCCATTAAAAGACTGTACTCTTATTGTTGGATCTATTCTTACCCTGACGCTTTGGGCTTTGTTGTTGACTGACTTTGGGAGTGCCTATCGGAGAAGTGTAGGAAAGTAGAATTCTATTTGACTTACATATCCTTCTTTGTATCATCTTGCTGGATCCTGTAACTGTACATGCGGTTCGACAAACGTGCCGGGATATTGATGTTTTAACCACCGATAAGCGCTGACGTTCACTGTGTTTTCTGGGCTGCATGCGCAGACACAGTGCCTGCCTTGTCCCCCGCTTTTTCACGGGCGAACGGGTTGGGCAGAGAGGTTTTTTTGCAGGTTTTGGTAACTGGTATAGTTACAAACCTCGAACAAAAAATTCCTTCTCAGATTACCGGGAAAATAATGTTTAAACCAACCGGTCATTTCTATTTTTACCGATTGTTTACAGGGAATCTGTGACATCATAATCCAGTCTGTATTATTTTCTTGAAGGTTTTATTTCAAATTTTCTACCTTGAGCAGAACGACTAACGAGTAGAGGCTTAGATTTGGGATGTGTAGTTCTTTTGAAGGTTAGAATTCTTTTTTTTTTTTTTTTTTCAGGAAGGTGGGAGGTTGCTATGCTGCACTGATGAGACCATAATAAGGTCGAAACGCGTCTGCAGCTGCAAATGAGTGGGTTACCATGGGGGCTTCTAGTGATGTGGGCTAGTTAGGCTACCGGTAAGTTAGTTGTGGGTTAGTGGTTATAGGTTCTTTCATTGGGTATCGTTGTTTGGGGCCAGTCGCCTGCCAAAAATAGGGCACAACCTAGAAAAGAGGTGAAGTCGAGATGTTCAGGTAAAGCAATGCAAAAAAGAGTCTTTACAGTCTGGAATGAGTTTAGCCTGGATTGGCTGTGCGTAGCAAGGCTGACGAGACTTTGGTTATAGTCGAAACATTAATTTGTCCCTTGCAAATTTCTCATCTAACTCGTAATTGATGACAGAAATGGATGGTTCAATTCCCACCTGTATGGGGGAGTACCATTTTCCATTCCATTAAAAGACTGTACTCTTATTGTTGGATCTATTCTTACCCTGACGCTTTGGGCTTTGTTGTTGACTGACTTTGGGAGTGCCTATCGGAGAAGTGTAGGAAAGTAGAATTCTATTTGACTTACATATCCTTCTTTGTATCATCTTGCTGGATCCTGTAACTGTACATGCGGTTCGACAAACGTGCCGGGATATTGATGTTTTAACCACCGATAAGCGCTGACGTTCACTGTGTTTTCTGGGCTGCATGCGCAGACACAGTGCCTGCCTTGTCCCCCGCTTTTTCACGGGCGAACGGGTTGGGCAGAGAGGTTTTTTTGCAGGTTTTGGTAACTGGTATAGTTACAAACCTCGAACAAAAAATTCCTTCTCAGATTACCGGGAAAATAATGTTTAAACCAACCGGTCATTTCTATTTTTACCGATTGTTTACAGGGAATCTGTGACATCATAATCCAGTCTGTATTATTTTCTTGAAGGTTTTATTTCAAATTTTCTACCTTGAGCAGAACGACTAACGAGTAGAGGCTTAGATTTGGGATGTGTAGTTCTTTTGAAGGTTAGAATTCTTTTTTTTTTTTTTTTTTCAGGAAGGTGGGAGGTTGCTATGCTGCACTGATGAGACCATAATAAGGTCGAAACGCGTCTGCAGCTGCAAATGAGTGGGTTACCATGGGGGCTTCTAGTGATGTGGGCTAGTTAGGCTACCGGTAAGTTAGTTGTGGGTTAGTGATTATAGGTTCTTTCATTGGGTATCGTTGTTTGGGGCCAGTCGCCTGCCAAAAATAGGGCACAACCTAGAAAAGAGGTGAAGTCGAGATGTTCAGGTAAAGCAATGCAAAAAAGAGTCTTTACAGTCTGGAATGAGTTTAGCCTGGATTGGCTGTGCGTAGCAAGGCTGACGAGACTTTGGTTATAGTCGAAACATTAATTTGTCCCTTGCAAATTTCTCATCTAACTCGTAATTGATGACAGAAATGGATGGTTCAATTCCCACCTGTATGGGGGAGTACCATTTTCCATTCCATTAAAAGACTGTACTCTTATTGTTGGATCTATTCTTACCCTGACGCTTTGGGCTTTGTTGTTGACTGACTTTGGGAGTGCCTATCGGAGAAGTGTAGGAAAGTAGAATTCTATTTGACTTACATATCCTTCTTTGTATCATCTTGCTGGATCCTGTAACTGTACATGCGGTTCGACAAACGTGCCGGGATATTGATGTTTTAACCACCGATAAGCGCTGACGTTCACTGTGTTTTCTGGGCTGCATGCGCAGACACAGTGCCTGCCTTGTCCCCCGCTTTTTCACGGGCGAACGGGTTGGGCAGAGAGGTTTTTTTGCAGGTTTTGGTAACTGGTATAGTTACAAACCTCGAACAAAAAATTCCTTCTCAGATTACCGGGAAAATAATGTTTAAACCAACCGGTCATTTCTATTTTTACCGATTGTTTACAGGGAATCTGTGACATCATAATCCAGTCTGTATTATTTTCTTGAAGGTTTTATTTCAAATTTTCTACCTTGAGCAGAACGACTAACGAGTAGAGGCTTAGATTTGGGATGTGTAGTTCTTTTGAAGGTTAGAATTCTTTTTTTTTTTTTTTTTCAGGAAGGTGGGAGGTTGCTATGCTGCACTGATGAGACCATAATAAGGTCGAAACGCGTCTGCAGCTGCAAATGAGTGGGTTACCATGGGGGCTTCTAGTGATGTGGGCTAGTTAGGCTACCGGTAAGTTAGTTGTGGGTTAGTGGTTATAGGTTCTTTCATTGGGTATCGTTGTTTGGGGCCAGTCGCCTGCCAAAAATAGGGCACAACCTAGAAAAGAGGTGAAGTCGAGATGTTCAGGTAAAGCAATGCAAAAAAGAGTCTTTACAGTCTGGAATGAGTTTAGCCTGGATTGGCTGTGCGTAGCAAGGCTGACGAGACTTTGGTTATAGTCGAAAAGTTGATTTGGTTTTCTTCAAAAAGTTGGAAATTAAAGTTACTTCCCTTGAAACTCAAGTCAAAGCCTTTGAGTCATATTTTGGCAAAAAAGTTGAGGATCTTGAACATGAAACCCATAAGCATGATAAAAAATTGAATGATGCTGATTTAGAAAAAATTCGAAGTGA
This sequence comes from Trididemnum miniatum, assembly GCA_964006365.1. Lineage (NCBI taxonomy): Eukaryota > Metazoa > Chordata > Ascidiacea > Aplousobranchia > Didemnidae > Trididemnum > Trididemnum miniatum. The sequence goes on along the minus strand of CAXFYD010000247.1, from coordinate 17,940 downwards.
GGCTTATTCTAAAAGATTTAATCTTTTGGTACATGGACTTCCTGAGGCCTCGAACGTAGCTTGGGAGACCAGAAACACCACAAATATTATATTTAAAAAATTTTTATCAGAAGGTCTAAAAATCAAAAACCCAGAAGATTTACCACTGGTTGATATACACAGATTACCTCAGCACCCCATCTATCGTAACAAGGTCAAAGTTAACAGACCGATCATCATCAAGCTTTACAACAATGAAGATAAAAGATGGCTCTTAAGCCACTTGCGTCATCTTAAAGAATATAATAATGAACGAAAAAGAGGAAATGATTCTATTGGAACTGTCTTCGTGACTGATCACCTGCCCAAAATACATTATGATCAAAAAAAAGCTCTAATGCCCCTGTTTAATTTAGCCAGAAAAGAAAAAAAGAAAACCAGTTGGGGTTTCGACAAAGGTAATTATTGTCTATTTATTGATGGCAAAAAAGCTACTCTCTGAATATACAGTGTTCTCTTAGTACCGCGACAGATTGCTTTACTCTTTGCTTACTATCTATAATTTGTTTCAATCTTACAAAAATATTTAATCTGCTTTCACTGTTACTTTAATGTTTATTTATTTTATTTTATTTTATTTTTTTCCTTTTTGTTTGCTTTTGGAGACGTGTAATTGAGTATCATTCGTACTAAAGTTGTATGGTCTTGCATATGAATCTTTCTCGTGACATTGATTCTTTAGGTCGTGTGACCAACATTCGGAACTGTGATAATGAAGTAGATTTTGATGACATTGACCCTGATATTTTATTTGAAGCCTCTTTTGAAAATATTTCTGATTGTAATTATTATGACATTGCAAACTTGCCTCCATCATCAATAAGTGATATTTTTATTATTCATATCAACATATGCTCTCTTCAAAAGAATTTTGATGATTTAACAACTTTTTTTAACCTCTGCAACAAACCTCCTGATATAATATGTATTTCCTAAACCCGTATAAAAATGAACGCATTAATTTGTATAGATTTGCCTGGTTACGATTTTTACAATGAAAATTCCCCAACTAATGCAGGTGGAGTTGCCATGTTCGTCTCTTCTTCTTTCAAATGTAAAAAACTGACAAACCTTAACTTTAATATTGAAAGTTGCGAAGATATTTGGCTAAACATTGAATTTAGTAATAACGAAAAATATGTAATTGGAACTATTTACAGACATCCTCACCTTAACTCATCAAATTTTCGGGATAAACTAGGTGATCTGTTATGCAATATGACTACACAAAATTGCAAGTGTATAATTTTAGGAGATATAAACTTAAACGTAAGTGAACCTAATCTATCTTCCCATGTATCAGACTATATTAACTTGCTAAACAGTTATTCTTTCGTTCAACTGGTTAATAAACCAACACGTGTAACCAATGTCTCAAAAACGACCATTGATCATATTATAACAAACGTTCATAAATCAGCAATAATTCCTGGCGTGATTGAGTATACAGACTTAAGCGATCATTTACCTATATTTTTGACTTTAAAGAAAACGAAAAAGGTTGATCCTTACCCAGAATCAACCTTATATCGATCAATGAAATACTTTCGTCCTGATATATACTGCAAGGATTTAGACATCGCCTTTGATAAACTCTTTTCGGAAATACCTTTGATAAACAACTTGAATGTGAATGACGTTTTTTCCAAATTTGTCAACATTTTTACGCAAGTAACAAACTTACATGCCCCTATTACTAAATTTTCCAGGCGTCAACTTAAACTTAAGAGTAAACCATGGATAACGAGGGGTGTCTTCACCTCTATTCGCAAAAAGCAAAAACTTTATAAATCTCATTTCCTGTCAGGTAATTCTTCGTCCATTACTTATTACAAGAAGTACTCGAATTTATTAACCAAACTAAAAAATGTTGCTAAGCGCTTGTACTACAAAGAAAGACTCGCAAATGGAAACAATACCTCTCATACAACTTGGCAAATTTTACGTGAGATTATTTCTTCCAAAAAAAATAATGATGTGCCTACTTGCATTGAAAGTAGTTCTAAATGTTTTACATCTTCAAAAGATATAGCTGATGCTTTCAATAAACATTTTTCAGAAATTGGTGAAAAATTAGCTCAGCATATTAATTCTAATTTGAATTTTAATTCCTTCTTCAGCAAAAAAAATTCCAACTCTATGGCCTTTTTTGCACCAAAACTAATGAAATTTATAATACTATTCAAAACTTAAAAAATAAAAAATCGGCAGGAGTAGATGGCATATCAACTTTCTTTTTAAAAATCTCGGCGAATTATATTTCCCCTTATCTGATGACATTGTTTGAAGCTTGCTTCAAATTTGGAATTTTTCCTGATGTGTTGAAAGTTACTAAAGTTATTCCTATTCACAAATCAGGTGATAAATCTAAAGTTAACAATTACAGACCCATCTCTGTCTTAAATTCAATTTCAAAAATCCTTGAAAAGTTATTAGTATCAAGATTGCTTTGTTTCTTAAATAAATATAATATTTTATGTGACCGCCAATACAGGTTTCGGAAAAATCGTAATACCATTCTTGCCATTCTTGATGTTGTAACTAGGTGTTATGATAATATTTCAGACAAGAAATTTACTAACTTTATTACTATTGATCTTACTAAAGCTTTTGACACCGTAAATCATCATATTCTCTTGAAAAAATTAGAATTTTATGGAATTCGTGATATATGCAATGATATGTTTAAAAGCTACTTATCAAATAGACAGCAAGCCGTCCACATTAAAAATGAAGTTTCCTACACGTCCATTGTCAAAATGGGTGTACCTCAAGGCTCCGTTTTGCGTCCTCTTCTTTTTATATTATATGTTAATGATATACAGAATGCCCTTGATTTCTCGACAGCACACCTACTTGCGGATGATACGTGTCTTCTCTTATCTGATTTTAGTCCTAACAATTTACACCTAAATTCCAAATCTGAACTACAAAATCTCAAATCTTGGTTGGATTCAAACAAATTAACTTTGAACGCATCTAAATCGAATGTTATTTCACTTATTCCCTCCTTCCGTAATACGAGCCTACTTTCATTCCCAAGCATACCTTTTGATAACCTTGCAATAAATATTACAGACTTGGTTAAGTATTTGGGAATTTATATTGATCGACGTCTTGATTTTAAGCATCATATTTCTTTTATTGAATCCAAGATTTCTCGTGGTGTAGGTATTCTATACAAATTAAAAAATTTTCTACCATCTTCTGCTCTACTGTGTGTTTACTATTCACTGATCCATTCGCATTTATCTTATGGCATTATAATTTGGGGATCTACATTTAAAACATATCTTTCAAAATTAAAAATTCTTCAAAACAAAGCAATGAGAGCTATTAGTGGGGTCGGTTGGAGTGAGAGTGCAACACCTTTGTACCAAAGATATGAGATTTTGAAGGTTGAAGATATGTACAAACTTGAACTGGCAAAATTTATGCACAGCTTGGTTTCTCAATCTTTGCCACCCTCCTTAATAAACTATTTTGCAGATCTTAAGATTATCTCCAATAGAAATACCAGATCTAAAACTAAAGGAAACCTGAAAACTCCTTTGTTTAAGTCTTCTAAAACTCAGAATTCAATCAAATACCAAGGAACGATTGTATGGAATTCTATCCCTCTATCGTTTCGAAAATTACCAAAAAGAAAATTTGTTGATAAATACAAACACTTTTTAATTCAAAAATACAAGTAAATTGATCGTATATTTATCTAATAGTTAATCCGCTTTCTGTTGACTTTAACAAATTGTGTAGCAGATTTTTCTGCCTACTCATATGAGAGCTAAACACTGCTTAGTTGCGTTTAGGTGGTCGCTTGACTTGAAGACTTTGCGTCACTTCGCGATCTCCTCTCCGTTATTGTTTTTGTGTGAACTTCATTTTTTTAGTTAGTCGTGTGCTTTTGTCAACGGAAAATAAAAACAAACTGTCTGTCTGTCTGTCACAAAAATACGTTTTGCAAGTTAAAGCAACCGCCTTTTCTCCTTCATACTCGGTTTTCATTAATCCGAGCACCCTTGTATTAAAAGCATTTCTTTTTTGACAGCAAGAAGGCGGTGTTCAGATACCTCCAGAGACTTTGACGTCAATGAACTTGTTTAGGCACTCATCACAGCAGTCTGCCGGCATATACTTCCTTTTTTCTCTAAAATACTCTTCTTTGAGATGTTGAGGGACACAATCATCTAAAGAGTCGCGGCTAATAGAAAAGTAAAGAGAGTCTGTATCGCTCTCGATCAATGAATAGCATTTTTTTGGGATATACTTATCCAAAATGTGGTAAAAAACTTAAGGATGTGGAGTTTTGCTTCTAAATAAACAGAGATCCCTAATTGAAGGGGTAAGTCGTGTTTGATTTGCTTTTTCAAGCTCTGTACTTCGTATAGACCGGGTTTCAATTGTTCCAAGTGAGAAAACCGTGGATTTTTGATTGCTTCGTTGATGTTGGAATCGGTATGATACGTAACAGCACGGTGTTTGCTTTGATTCAAAAGAGTAGCAGAGTAAAGACTGTTACCACAGAGCTTTGACGTCATCGCTGACACTTTTTTATCTGGATCGATATCGCCAAGACGATGGTTTTGCACAATTTCCTGGGATAGTTCGTCAAAACACTTCATGGGGAAAAATTGAATATATTCTTGGATGCGAGTGATTTTTAACCCCAATTCCAGATAGAATTTTGCCATCCGAGCATTGATAAGAATCTCTTCTCCAAAATAACTGCTGATGAGGTACTTTCTCGGTTTTTTCAAAAATCCTTGTTCTTCTGCAATTTTTTGCATGTATTCTCCAATATCAGAACGTGAAATCGTTGTGTTTTTTATGATCGGTGGAAAATCAGAGAACTTTGGTTTCAATTCTTCCGGGATGTGAATAGAGCAGATAAGTAATCCAAAAAGAGATTCAGACTGGATGCCCTCTATAATTTTTTCAAACGTCAGCTGGTTGCGAGGCTCTACACACTTTAGCTTTTTTAGGAACGAAGCAACTTCCGGATTTCTTTTTAGTTTTTTCCACTCACATTCTCTTATTCTATTGACTCTCTAACCTGCTTCCTCTAGCTTTTTGGTCTTATTCAAGGTGTCTTGTCGAAGCTGTTCATAGGTTTTTCCGTTTACCGGATGAACTTTTTTGGGACTACCATCAGGGTTTGCTGAACACTTGTCGCATCCCTGCCAAAAACAGCCATCAAATTCAAAAACTTCATTAGTCGCTGGAGCGAACTAAAAGCAAATCAAACTCTATCATGTGGTAAAATCTTCGCGTGAGCTCGTTTAATAACTTCTGTTTCTTATTGCAATGAGACGGCACGATAGCAACAGACAGTACTATAATATCACAAGAACAATAACTACAGTCAGTACTAGAACACAAACTTAATAACTTGCTCTTGAGAGAGTAGAGCGCTTGTGTAGTGTGCTATGCGGGATCGAGGCCACAAATGACCCCCTCATTCTTTGTTTGTTCGTTCGATTTTTTGGTTTTCAATATAAAATTTTATCAAAATATATTATTTCAAAAAATCGGAAAATTTTTAAAATAGAAGTCTAACCCTAACCCCCACCACCAAAAAAACTCCATCCCTCCGTCTCTGAAAAAAATTCCACCTACCAAAAAAACCCCGCCTGTGAAAAAAAAATCCCACCTACCAAAAAAAATCCCACCTACCAAAATAAAATCCCACCTACCCAAAACAAAATTCCACCCTGCACATTCCACCCCTCAATCTCTGAAAAAAAATTCCACCCCTCAATCTCTAAAAAAAAATTCCACCCCTCAATCTCTGGAAAAAAAATTCCACCACCACCAAAAAAAATTCCACCCCTCAATCTCTGAAAAAAAAATTCCACCACCACCAAAAAAAATCCCACCCCTCAATTTCTGAAAAAAATTCCACCACCCCACTGAAAAATCCCACCACCAAACCAACCACCACCCCCACTCAGGTCCACCACCACTCAGGTCCACCCCCCTGCTAGCTTGGCTCCGCCTAAGCCTAAAACGGGTCGGATCCCGCACAGTACACTACTACCATTAGCCTACAAACAAAGATACTAAAGCTCTAACGTAAATCTACTAGTAATGCAAATAGGGACGGATTAAGACCACTCGGAACGAATTAGGACCACTCGGAGGTACCCGACCCGTGTGTCCTTTTTCTACAAAAAACTATGCTAAAATAAGCTTTATTTTTTTTGTGTTGGGCTGTGGCCCCAGTTGCTGTGGCTGAAGGCTCTGCCCCCAGACCCCCTTCGCCTATAACGGCTGGGGACTTCATCCCCAAACCCCCGGTTGTGGTCTCCCCCTATGCCGAGTCCTGGGTTTGCCACTGGACAAGCCTATGAAGTTTTGCCCCCTCAAAATTTTTCGTTGGCAACGCCACTGAAAGGCATGTAAACAAGCAATAATTAGGCTCGATTGACGCTCAAAATTCCCATAAAGTTTAGACGTATTGCGCGAAGTATTATCTTTGTCGTAACACAATAAAATTATAAATGTGATATTTTGAGACCATTAAACTGCAGGTTATATGGGGTTGCAAAAACTATATTACCGTACGCTAATTCACTTCGAAATTTAATTATGAAAGTATGCGCGTATTTGTCCCAAGATTCCAACTTCGGGTACAATGCACAAAGTGTTCCTGTCATCTCAGGGCACTCAGATTTTTCCCAAGCGTTTTTGCACCCATTCACATACTTTTCGAGGTGCTGCAAAATTTTTTGAAACAAGAAATGTTTTTTCGATACACCCTACTGTTCATAGTCGCTCCAGAGTAGCCAAAGTCAAAAGAGCCCATTTTTTCTGCGTGTATTGATGTTCTGTTTGAGTTCGAAAGGTAACGCAGCAAAACAAGTCAAGTCTGTGAGCAGCTGCAGTAACTATTTTTATCAGGATATTTTTGCAGTGATATACGTCAGGAAACAGTGGCAAGATTGAAAGCGTTTGTGAGCAAGATTCTTTGCCAATCGAAACAAAATGACAACACTGATCGTACACGCTCATTCAATGCTGAATCAAATGTTTGAACTTCTTGAATTCTTGTTAGCCCAAAAACTGTTGAAAAAATGCAGATTTGCAAATGTATGCAACTTGTGCAATCTGGTGTAAATTATTCGATGTGTTAATTACTGCAGATGTGATTCGATGTTTTTATTTTAGTTACGACGATGGATAAAGTTTTACCCTGATTTTGTACATATTGAGATAAGTTTTCGATTCAGGCATAAATGGCGGAAACGGGGTGGGGGTCGTGGGGGCCCTGGCCCCCTATTTTTTCAGGGGGAGGGCCTAATTTATGCGTTTGTTTTTACAATAATACCTCTGCATGAATGTATTTGAAACTTAATAGACCTACCATCGAAATTGAAACCCAAAAAAGAGCTTAAATCTAGAGACGTTTTTTTAAAATTCTGTTTGTGGGGTGGGGTAATAGTAAAAGTGCAATCTTCTTACAGCAAAAAATCATAAAATGCGAACCAGCGATTGGTAGTATTTAAGCCAGGGATTCTCAACTTCTCAACCGTGGCTCTTGGCCCCCCAAAAGGACCACAGAGCACAGAGTATTCTCTTGGCACTTTGCAGCCTCGATGGTAGGAATCATTAATGAATCACAACAGATTGGACTTTTAAACCAACACACTATAGCGATCACCTTCGCTTAGAGGCACAGTCAAGAGGCCACGGCTCGGAAAGGATTGAAAATCACTGATCTAAACTTTCAGTACGGAAAAAGCATTTTACAGTAGGTTTTGAGACGAGGCGAGGTACAGTAGTTGTCGTAAGTGTCGTTTATAGTGAACAATAGCAGCTAAATTCAAAACTAGGATCCTTCACCAATGTATTGTATACAGTGGCGTAGCGAGAAATTTTAAAAGGGGGAGGGGCATAATTTCCGCATTTTTTCCGGCAGAACAAATTTAAAGCTGATTGAGAAACAAAAAAAGCTCTAGGGAGGGAGCGGGGGCATGCTCCCGCGGAAAAATTTTAAAAATTTACATGCTGTAATAGCTATTAGGCCTATAGTGCTTTTGGAATAAATTTCAGGCATATTTTGTTTAAATTTTTCACCCTAATTCTGAGTTCTTTGCCAAATGTGATGCATTTTGTTCGCACATTTTCGATTATGCGTGCTTAAAGCGTAAGGCTTATTGTTAGCCAAGAGGTTCAAAATTATGGAAAAATTGTATACATCAACTGCATTTTTGAAAATGACTGCTGGGAGGATGCATACATCCCATTGTACTCCCCTGTATTCGCCCCTGTCCATAAGCTGCAGAAACCATCAAAAGAGTCTGGCATATTTTAGTCACTTGGTACCATTAATTTTGTTCTTTGTACTAAAAAGCAGAGTCAAAAGGGGGGGCATGGTCAAAAACGCTCCTGCTTGGCACCGTTAGTTTTGTTCTTTTTTACCAAAAGCCAGAGTCATAAAAGGGGGCCATGGCACAATACCCCCCTAAATACGCTCCAGATTGTATACCCTTCTATCTGCACTGACTTTGCAGACTGTCACTCAAAAGAAATGTGGCCTACTGTATTTGCAGTGAAATTTTTCATATTGCGAGGGTGGGGCTAATTTTCGGGGAGGTGGAAGCTTAGCTTTTTCAGACGTAGTTTTGACGTTGACAACTAACCTTCAAAATCGATAAAACAAACAGCTGTCCCTATTGTCATAAATTAAAAGCGGTGGACTGGGCAAAATGTCTGTAGCCAAGTGTTTAATTTTTAAGTATTTACATTTTTTAATTCAATTTGTTTTGTTGTGCAGTGCTCATCCTAGCAATACCTTTGCCAACAATATTGATTTTTCTACTCAAAGAAAGCAATAAAACGTTTCCATTTTAGATGAGAAATTTGCAAGGGACAAATTAATGTTTCGACTATAACAATAGTCTCGTCAGCCTTGCTACGCACAGCCAATCCAGGCTAAACTCATTCCAGACTGTAAAGACTCTTTTTTGCATTGCTTTACTTGGACATCTCGATTTCATCTCTTTTCTAGGTTGTGCCCTATTTTTGGCAGGCGACTGGCCCCAAACAACGATACCCAATGAAAGAGCCTAAAACTACTAACCTACAACTAAGTTACCGGTAGCCTAACTAGCCCACATCACTAGAAGCCCCCATTTAGTAGTTTTAGGCTCTTTCATTGGGTATCGTTGTTTGGGGCCAGTCGCCTGCCAAAAATAGGGCACAACCTAGAAAAGAGATGAAATCGAGATGTCCAGGTAAAGCAATGCAAAAAAGAGTCTTTACAGTCTGGAATGAGTTTAGTCTGGATTGGCTGTGCGTAGCAAGGCTGACGTGACTTTTGTTATAGTTTCCATTTTAGTTTCACGTGTGGCGATGCGAATTATGAAGTTCTACGGAAGTATTTCTCTAGGGATCACCTTATCGGTGTAGGAAATAACGTTAATTAGAGTTGAGTTATTGATCATTCTAACTTTATCTTTTCGTATGCTGCTTCAAAAAAGCTTACTGCTCTCGGTGTTTCCGTGACCGTATACATGACACACCGTGAAACCTCCATTTGAGCGCCACACGGCCACAGCGCTCTATTTTTTCACCGATCTCTTCTATTGTAGCGTTCTATTAGAGGTGGTGTTCAGTTAAACTGAGGATGGTGGAGCTGTATATTTTTTGACTAGCTGGTCAGAATTTTGGGAAGATAAATTTAATTAATGAAAAGAAAAAACTTAAGACAGAGTGAACATTTTACCTTTAAAGAAAAAAATTTATCAACCGCAACACATTTACAGATAAATAATCAAAAATTCAATGCGAAAAATCACGGGACACATCCCTGCGTAGCCGTCCTCGTCATTTTTAACACCTTCCTTTGTAGTGGCATTACAGGTGGTGTTCAATTAGAGGGTGGCGCTCTATTTTTCAATCCTTCCCCTAAAGTGGCGCTCAAATAGAGGCTTTACGGAGGGTTATGGTATTTACAGTAGCTGTTGGGGTTGCTGAAACAATAAACTTTAGCTACACAATTACCCTGTCCGCATGTCCAATTTATGTGGGCTTTAGATCCACGGTTCTTGGTTCTAGTTTCTGCATCACAATTAAATTTTTAATGTCATAATTCAAAAAAGTGATTATGATTTTAAATGTCATAATTTATAATTCAAAAATTTAATTGTGAAGCAGAAACAATATAGAAGCAAGAATCTGATTTGGACATGTCTTGAATTTGGTCTTGTTACAACATGTGTACCGGCTAAATATGGGTTGTAGGCGAAGGAAATCTGGTCCTTGCTTTTGGGGCCCCCCACTTTAGAAACGCTTCCGCCATCATTGGGTTCAGGTCTACATCACAGCCGGCAAACGTTCTCTTTTCGGGTCTTATTGGTGCATTTTGGTAATGTCGCACTGCCGCTTTGCTTTATGCTGCTGAAAACATCTTGATTGTTACTCATAAGACATGTACAGTAATTTCAAGATCATGTGACTGTTTGCTAGAAAAAGGACTTGTATATTTCCATTTTGATGCATGTTTGTTGATAAAATTTTTATTTAAAGTGTTTCGTGAAATTTTGCTGATACGATTACCCTGTCAATTAATTTTTTAGTTTAGCGCGGGGGGTCTGAGGTTCGATTCCCGGGCCATTCAAATCGGCACAGTGTCGCCAACGGCTCGCCACCGCTGCGACGTTTCTTTGGAGCTGTGTAGCCCAGGCGCTAAGTCGCGGAGGTGGACCCCGCCACTCGTTACACGCTTCGGCGCATTAACGCGAGTATAATAAAGGTTTGATTTTTTAGTTATAACCACTTGTTTTAAATATGACATCAAAATTTAGTATAATAAACGCCAGTATAATATATATAGTATATAACGCCAGTATAATAAAGGTTTGATTTTTCTTGTTATAACCACTTGTTTTAGATATGACATCAAAATTTAGTTTTGATGCAAAAAGCCGTCGGGCTTTTGGGACACTTAAACTGCACTACCGTGTGAACAGGATAAGTGTTCAACACACCGTCATTGAACTTCAGTTTGGATCAAATATAATGATGTAAACGCCGAGACTGTAGTAAATTATAGTTGCTGCATGCTAAAAGACAAAATGAAATACAAAACAATAAAAATAATAAAGGCATTACAGTAAGCCTACAAAAATATGCTGTTGAATTTTTCGATCTCGTGACTGTACTTGTTAGCATACAACAATCATAAAAATTTTGACAAAAAAAAATAAAAAAGGAGAAAAATTAGAAGAAAATATCCTGTTGAGTTTTTGTGACTGCATAATTTATATACTATGACTTTCGTGTTTCAAAAAAGCAGCAACAGTTTAAAAAGCTCGCAAACAATACTTTTTGTTGTGTAGCAGTCCTGCTACTTCTAGCAATTTGTAGTTTCGTGCATATTTTCATAACGTTTCATTCAACCGTAAATCTTTAATTTCGCTTTAAAGACATAGTTTCCGAATCATTGATTTCTAACCAATCACGTGTATTTCACATTGCGTATCTGTAAGTTGCGTTTTATCGTAACTTCGTAAACCCCTCTTAAGAAAATTCGTTGTTAATAGTTCGTTTCGCCGCTAGCTACAGGTTCTTATATCATGGCTAGATATTCGTATTGTAGCATACGCAGCAGAGATTGGATTTTGTGCTCGCTTTTAACTGTATTCTATTTGAATAAAATTTGCAGATTCGTAGTTGATGAAAGATAAATTTGTTTGCAAGAACTGTATTTTAACATACGGTTTGGATATGATCTGTGGAACAAAGCCTTATTAGTAGGACTTATTTGACTATAACCGGATTAACATCACGGATATACAATCCAAGCAATCCCTTGATGGGAATCTCGATAAACCGTCTATTCTCTAAAGAGTTTGTCTTTATCAGTAGCGCTTATCGTTTCTAAACCATAAGCGTTTGCTAAAGTTGCTTTTATCGCACTTTTCGAACGCATTAGTATGTGTATTAGCATCGCATTTTTTCAATGGTTTTCGACACCAAACATTAACGAAACGTTAACGGAAATTAACTAGCCGCATAAACGCTAAGTTTACGGACAATTTAATAAAAGTTAATTGAGTCCGTTAATTTCAAAAAACATTCAACATAGTGGCGTGGAGGTTTGAAGCGTCGCTCTTACGACGGCCATGATCGCAGGATTGAAGGTTCAACTTCCTACCTCTAGCCTCGTTGTTGCGACCTTGGATAAAATGCATAACGATGATAATCTCAATCAACGAAGTCAAACAAATTGGTGGAATCAAACAAGCAGCAAATCAACGAAGTTGAAAGCGAAAAAATCAACCGAAAAACTCGGAAACAGGCAACTCCTGTGCAAGTCTGTAATGGTATTTTGCACAGAGGCAGATCCAGGGGGTGGGGATGTGGGGGATGCATCCCCCGTACCAGCTATTTTCATCTATGTTTTTGATGATTACAATTTTTCCGTAATTTCGAACCTCTTCGATAGCAATAGACCCGAAGCCTTAAGCTCCCAGAATTAAAAATGTGCGAACAATATGCATCATATTAGGTGAACTACATCAGAAATAGAGGCGAAAAATTTAAACAAAATTTGCCTAAACGTTGCTTAAAAAGTACTAACTAGGTCATTGCAATATGTAAATTTTCAGGGGGAGCATGCCCCCGGACGAACCGTTTTGGTTTTCAATAAAAATTTATTAGTAACTCGACCAAAAAAACTACTCTTGAAAAAATGTCAAAAAGTTGAGGTCCCCACCCTGAAAAAGTTTCTGAATACGACCCTGGCCACAAACACTTTCAAAAGTGCTTATTTGCACCCTTTATTTCCGGGTCTAAACGGCTAACAATTTTGTATTTCGTAAACAAAAAATAATAATAAATCTTCATCATACTCGCGGTATTACACCGAAGCGTGCAGCGAGTGGTGGCACCCATCTCCGCTGCGTATCGCCTGGGCAACACAGAAACGTCGCAACGATGACTAACCTTTCGCGGCAGTGTCCAAATCGACCGGCCCGGGAATCGAACCCCAGACCTCCTGCGCCGATAGCGATGTATTTAACCACTATGCCAACCGGTCGGTCGTGTTTAGTTAACATTCAACTTAATTCAAAACTGCATCCCCACCTCACCAAATCTTTTTTTTTTTTTTTTATATTATTATTTCAAGCCACTTAATTGCAGCTTAGGATTTTTGTGGTAGTGAAGTACATGTATCATGGAGATGACCTAGTTGAGCATCGAACCCGCGAAGCCAGCTTCGGAGCCCAATGCACCAACCGCTCGGCCAACTCCATGTGCACCTCACCAAATCTTTCTGGATCCGCTCTTGCCTGTATTCACATAGCGCCTTCATCGCTTTCTCGTGACAAATGGATAAAGTTGAAAAAATTATTATCATTATTTTTTACGAAATACTAGCCTAGTTCAAGAAAAAGTGAGCTTTGTTTTTAGCGAAATATGGGCTATTACCTGTACCCGCCTATATGAGGTGAAGTTGCAATAACCTTTCGCAATGCTCATTTTTGTATGTTGGAATCTGTAACTTGTGTACTGGTACACTGCAAACAGCAGTTTCATTTTTTATGAATAACTTCGAACAGTTTGGAATAAGACTCTTCAAACTTTTTTGTACCGCGACCCGGTGGCGTAGCCAGGGGGGGGGGGGCAAGGGAGCCCGGGCCTCCCCCAATCAGCAAGTGAAAAAATCCAATTTTTGTTCTACTTGATGTTGTCACACTGATAAAGAAGACCATGACTGTATCAACAAATGTTGGCTCAAGGACGTATTGAGGGGTGGGGGCTGGGGGGTCCGCGGAGGATAGGAAAACCAGGCCTGAATTTTTTTTATGTTCAATGGACATGAAAACTTCGAAAAAAACAAAGATGTTGTTTCTATGGGTATTCCGTGGACTATGGCTCGCTCAATACTTTATTTTGAAGTGCTTGGCACGTAGGCTATCTTTGCTTTGCTGGTGTGATGCCTTTCCAGAATATTCACCCAGTTCGCTCGTTTATTGCGTCTACCATCGTACAGTGTGCAAATTTCTATCCAGAATATTCCATTGTTGGATCGTGTGCATAATATTTCTTACTAGAAGCTTCCAACGGATTGAAATGATTATTACGTAACAGAATGCATTTGCTATCTATGGGTTGCGAAGTTACTAGTTCGTACGAACCGAAGAAGAAACTCCAAATCACCATGTTGGAGAATGTACTTATTACCAAGCACTACGAAAGAAGGCTTTTGGTAAAGAAAAACCACCATAAAGTCAGTGGTCGGAAAACTAAATATAAACCTACTGGCTAAGTATTTGCAGCAGGCCGGAAGACTTGCTGAATACGGCCAGTGGTAAATTAAACAAACGTGAATGCGGTGAAAGTTGTAATGGGCCTAAATTATGGCCTACACAATGTGCCTGAGAGGGCTGCACCTAATTTCTCTGGCTCCACCGCCCCTTAATAATAATAATAATAATAAGCTGTTGATTGACCGGTACCGCAGCTTGCATAGGTTTGTAGACTAGCTTGCTATTTGTACTCAGTGATGGGCACGATAAACCTTTCTGTACTAAAGCGATAACGATAATCGATAACTTCAAAAAAGCCCTGGGCGATACCGATAATCGATGAATCTTAATTTCTTAAAGCGATATCGATAATCGATAAATTATCGCCCATAAATTTTTCCGATAAATGTTGCGGTAAATTTTCGATATATTTCACAAAGTTTTTTTTTGTAAGTCGATTTCAAAAATGTTTTTCTAGATTTTTCAAGAAAGAGAGCAGTTCACGGACTCTGCCGTGAGTGAAATTAAGCCAAACAAAGAAATAATTTTTAAAAATTACAACAAGTCTTAATGGACACCGTGTTTTTTTCCATAGCGCCAACTCACTAACTTCGAAGTTTAAACACTGCGTGCATAAAAAATCGTTTATCGCGATAATTTATCGGCAATAACAAAATATATAACAAAAGCGATAACGGTAATCGATAAATTCAAACTATTTTGAGCGATAACGATAATCGATAAAAAGTTATCGCCGATAACTATCGCCGATAAATTATCACAATAAATGCCCATCTCTGTTTGTACTATAGTCGACTAGCGTAAATACAGTATAGCAGAGTAGCTACTAATTTCTGAAGTTACGGTACTGAAATCTAAATCAATTTCAAAATAGACACCTTAACTTGCCAAAAAATTTTGTTTTTGTTAGACGATCGAGTCATGCAGCCTACCCGTTGGAGGTAGTCACGAGCCGCCACTGCAGGGTCGGCGCCAGAGCATTCGACTTAGGGAGGCCAAGCGTTTTGCAGGGGGGGGGCAAAGTTTGAAATTAAGCACAAAAGCAGCTGTCTTCAAAAAAGTAAGCTTGTTAATTGGGGGGGTTAAGCATGTCGATTGGGAGGGCCAGGTCCCCCTGCTCCTTTCCCTTGGCGCCAGCCCTGCGCCACTGCCATTGAGCAAACTAAACTGAGACGGCTGGCTGTGTAAGTCCTAATTGCCTTTAGACAATAGAATGATATCATTTTCGGATTTCATTGAACAATTATTTAAGCCCAAAGCTTAGACGTTGCTGGATTTTCTATCGCTTTCTACAAACGTTTAGATTTAATTGCTTTAGCCTCATTGACTTCATTTCGGAATAGTGTTATTAAAATTTAAGTAGGCCTAAAAATAAGAAATTTACTAAACGAGTTTAGGAAAGATAAAATGGTATGGTAAAAGAAAATCTGGATATTTTAAGAATAAGGATGAGAAGACGTTTGGTCATATCAACGCCAAAAAATTTCATTGAAAACGTGGTCAGCAAACGAAAGGCTTTTTGGTAGTGAACCTAAGATGGCAAAGTATAATGATTTCATCTCGAAGCTTTTCGTCTGACACTCATCGGGAGAAGATCGTCAGAAATCAGGAAACTAAAATGCAAGTCTTATGTATCAAGAGAGAGAAAGAAAGAGAAAAAGAAAAGAGAAGGAAAAAAAAAGAGGCGGAAAAGCACTGATTGGCCAGTCTGATCAGCTGTTTTGATGCGTCAATCAGCGATAGATCTTAAGACTGTAAACAAATTCTTTTTGCCTGCAAAGGTCGGGATTTGATGTTTTAATAAAAATAGATTCCAAAACAGAGAGATGGAAGGAAGAGCGATCTCTGGCGAGAATGCGGAATCTGTCTTGGTAATAATGTTTAGCACACGAAGCGTTTAAAAGGAGATGGAGCCCAATTGCCGAATCACAAGTCTGGGTTGGGTTAGGGGTGGAGGACTTACAAGCACGTGATGGAAGGCTACGTTTCAAAATGGAATTGGCGTTTCTGATTGACTTTGGAATATGTTGGTTTATTCTGTCCAGCAACCTTTGGGATGTACGACCCACATACCGACTATCACAGTGGCATGAATATTCGTAGATAACATTGCTTTGTTGATGGGCGGGTAGTACATCTTTCTTGGTGGCTGGAACCAGTTCCTTGGTTTTAAAGATGATACGTGGCTCCACGGCAAAGAAGCAGTTACTTACGGCGGCTTTCACTTGCTTTTCGAATTTCGTAGAAATAGAGCCCAACCACTGGAGACACAATTATACTGGGCATTTTTCTGGACCAGATGTTATAGGTTCCTGAAATTGCTTTAGTTTTTTGGCTATTGCACTTTTAATGACGTCATCTGGGTAGCCATTTGCCAGAAGAATAGATGTGATTTTATCTAACTCTGGTTGCAACTTGTCAGGGGAGCAAATTTTGAGAGCACGGTGGGTAAGGATTAAGTTAAGTTTTCGCTTTTGAGGAGAGAAGGAGTTCCAACGGAGGTATTGGCCAGTAAAGGTGGGTTTCCGGTAAACAGCGGTAAAGAATTCAGACTCGGTCTTTCCAACTAAAACATCTAGAAAAGGAAGGGTAAGGTTACATTCCTTCTCGTGGGTGAACTGGAGTGCGGGGTGGAGAGAGTTAAGTTTGGAAAGAAAGGAATCACAATGTTTTTCATCGTGAAAAATGACAAAAGTGTCATCAACGTAGCGGTAGTACATAGGTGGTTTGTCCGTGGTTTGAAACAGTTTTGATTCATAGAATCCCACGAAGATGTTTGCCAGACAAGGTCCAAGCGGGGAGCCCATAGCGACTCCGTCAATCTGTCGATGCATTATGTTGTTGAAGCTGAAATCGACTGAGCAGGTAGCAAGTTCCATAAGCTCCACGAATACGTTGCGTGGGAAGGTTGGAGGAGTAGGAAAAAAATTGTAGAGTGAGTCGGCACAGATTTGAATAGTCTCAGCTAAAGGTACATTGGTGAAAAGACTGGATATATCAAAAGAGCACATGAAAGTGGAAGCAGGTTGTAAATTGGAAGAACGAATAGCATCAACAAAAGAAAATGAATCTTGGATGCAGTAAGAAGAGTATAAAGAAAGGACGGGTTGGAGGACAGAAGTAAGCCAAGTTGCCAGTTGATGTTGGGCTGAGCCAGTCATGGATAGAATGGGTCGGAAAGGTACGTCCTTCTTGTGAATCTTTGGTAAGCCATACATACGAGGACGTTGCGAGCCAGTGGGCCTGATGACTTCGTAGACTCCTGTGGGTAGAAGATCGTCTTTGTGCATTTGTAATAGTCGACGTTGTATTTTCGACTCGATTTTGACGGTGTTATCATTGTCAGGTGCGGGGTCGAGTCTGCAGAATTTAGATTGATCGTTTAAAATGGATTCCATCTTAGAGGCGTAATCCTTTTTGTTTATAATCACCACATCTGACCCTTTATCAGGTTTGGTAATTAGAATATCTTGATTGGAACGAAGTAACTTAATAGCTAGCAGGGATTCTTTGTTCATTAAAAAGTCGCC
The DNA here is from genome assembly GCA_964006365.1 of Trididemnum miniatum. NCBI lineage: Eukaryota > Metazoa > Chordata > Ascidiacea > Aplousobranchia > Didemnidae > Trididemnum > Trididemnum miniatum. The sequence continues at coordinate 92 of CAXFYD010000247.1, read as the reverse complement.
GATATCAACTAGAGTGTCACAATATGCATGAGCCAGGTCACTCAGTCCCGCTTTCAATGCAGAGAGCCTTTCATCAGACTGCGGCTTGTGAT
>CAXFYD010000245.1:0-42263 GCA_964006365.1 Trididemnum miniatum | reverse complement strand
GGCAGGGAGTGTGGAGCGGACTTCCGGTCCGGCTGCGGCGGCAGCAGCTTGAGCACATGATCACGCTGATCGATGAACTTTATCCGACATTCCGTCTGTTCCTGTTCGATGAACGCGAGGCCTATGCAGCACCTTACACGTTGTTCGGGCCATTGCGGGCTGCCGTCTATCTGGGTGACATGTACCTGGTGGTTAACTCCGTCGAGCACATTCGCGCCCTGACAACCCATTTCGATGGCTTGATTCGCGTCGCCCATTACGGCCCGGACCGCGTGACCGAGCGGATTTCGGAACTGATCGAAGCCCTGGAAGCGTCCGAAACCGTCGCTGCGGCCGGACAATCAGAGTGATTTCAGGTATTCGACCAGATCGATTCTCTCTTGCTCGGTAAGGTCGGCATTGCCGTAGTCATGACCGGAATTGAAGTTTCCAGGAATCGGCACACCGTTTTCGTCGCGGACGGAAAACACGAAGGGAGCGGTGTCCGAATCCTGCAAAAATCCGACGTCGGCCGGATCGAACTGACGATGGCCAACCGGAAAGCTCTCCGGCCGATGGTCTCCGGTCGTTGTGCCGAACCCGACGTCATCCGACGAGTTGGCAACCATGGCCGGCAGCAGCAGGTCATGCAGTGTCGGCACCGACCCGTTGTGCAGATAGGGCGCCGTCGCCCAGACGCCATTGAGAGGCCGTGCCTTGTAGGCCAGGATGGCATCCGTCTGGTTCAGGCAAATCTTTGCCTGCTCTTTCTTTTGCGGGTCATCCACGCCGGGCAAATATTCGGTCATGCTTTCGGCAAAACCCAGGAACCGAGCTCGCGCGCCATTGAAGACATCGCTGAAGATCAGGCCGAAGATGCTGGGCGTCTCGGAGACGATCGCGCCGACCGAGGCATTGACCAGCATCTTGCGGGTGAAATCTTCCCGCTCGATAACATCTCCGGTGTAGGCGAACTCCCACTGGTTCTCGAAATTGCCGGCGAGCGACTGGTGCAGAAAGGTGTTGCAGGCGGTGAAGACGTCGGTGTTCACCTCCTTCAGCGGCGTCATCTGATCATTTGCCGGTGACACGAGATCATGCGGACCGAGATGCGCGTGACAGCGCGCGCAGTCGGCCTTGCCCTCGAACAACACACGGCCTCGCGCGACCTTGTCGGCATCAAGTGGCGGCAACACATCGGTTGGCCATATCGGTGACTTCAGTTTGCCCAACAGCCTTTCCAGTTCCACCATGTTCTGCAGTCGCAGACTGGAACGGTATCCCTTGAAAGCCCGTCGTCTGTCCGCTTCGATATGGGCGAAAACCCCGATGACTTCCGACGTGTTGCGCACCAGCGCGCCGAAGTCGGTCTTGTCGCCAAACAACTCGAACTCAGCAAAGTTCTTGGCGATACCGTTCCATTGGATCTGATTTTGCTGAGCCGTGTTCCAGACGAACGGATAGCTGACGGGAGCGTCCGATGGAGTCGGGAAGGGGTCCTCTTCGGCACCGGAAACCGAGGAGACCTTGTTCAGAATGTAGCCCTGCGCATCCAGCCGGGCATGACCGTGCACTAGCGGCGTGCGGTTTTTCTCAAACAATAGCTCGCGCCAGGCGATCTGTTCGCGTAGTTGCTCACGCAAACTGTCTCGATCGGCCGGCAATGCAGAGGGCGTCAGAACATCGTCGGCAAAGCGTCTGAACTTGGCCTCGTCCTGGTCCGTGGCGCGCAAGGAAAAGAGGACGCCGTCGATAAAACTTTGAAAGTCAGCCAGGGCGGGAGCGCCCTCGATGCGGACGCGTTTATCACCGAGGATCAATTCACTGGTGTGGCACGCGGCACAATTGAGGCCGATCCACGGTTTGCGCATGGTCCTGGCGTCGCACGTTTCGCTGAAACGATCGCACATCAGGTCTGCGCTGGATGAACTGTCGTGATCGACCGCGAACCCGAGCGGCAACCCAAGTGGATTGGCATCGGAGGGCGGATTTTCAAGGTAGCCCAGCGCCTGCATGTTCTCGGCACCAAAAAACTTGGCCTGCGATTCCGGCAACTCAAGTGCCAGTGCCCAATCCAGCGGCAGCAGACGAGACCCCTGTGAAACCGTGTACCACCAGGCGCGCTCAGCGTCCGTCCATCCTTGATCGAGACAGAACAGGTCATCCGTACAGATGCTGTTTTGGACAAGTTGGGCGCTGGTGGGAAGCGGCTGAAAAGCGGCAACAAAGGCTATGGGAATTATCGTGCGCCCAACCACACGAGCAAGCCAATTCAGCGGTTTGTTTGCCAGCATATCAGTTTCCCCTGCACATTGTTCAGCCAGTCCGCAGCCGATTGCGTCGGCTTCCCACGACTACCGAGCGGAGGGTCCGACCGGCATCACCCATATTGGTGATTTGCCACTGGCTCATCCGCCGGATCGCGCACGTAATTCGTGCTGATGCTGGATACCAATCTCAACAATTGGGTACGATTGGCGGAGTTCGTTTTGGCAAGTATCGACTTGACCTGTGAATTGACCGTTTCGATGGACTTCTCCCGACGCTCCGAAATCTCCGAATTGGTCAATCCGCGTGAAAGATAGTCGAGCACTTCCTGTTCTGCATGCGTCAGCTTGAAGGCCCTTGCCACCATTCCGGCATCGATCTTGACCGCCATGGCGCTGTCGAGGCTGTATATGATGTGGCCTTCAATTTGGTCATTGAGCTCGTCGACACTCGAAATAGGGCATAGCTCAATGCAAAGGGCTCGGGCGTTGACATCGCGATCGGTGATGATCGCTTCTTTGTGCGGCCGGGCGCCACACCGTCCGTGGTTGGACACGTCCTTTCGCATCTCCATAAGCTCGTTGCGCAAATTGCAGTCATTGAGTTCCAGCTTGCGATCGCTGGTCATGCGGAAAACGGAATAGGCTTCCACCTGCCGGTTGAATTCACTGTTGGTGAAGACGACGGATCCCGAATTGGAGAGCACGCAAACACCGATTTGAAGCAGGTCAAGGCTACCGAGGATGTTGTTGTACCGGCGCTCCAGCTGCAATGTGGGACGCGAAATACTCAGAGCCTTGGCAACGTGCGGCAGAACCAGCGCTGCCTTCCGGCGATTCTCGGTCGACAGCGGACCATCCTGCCGGGAAAACTGAAGTGCAAACCGACCGTGCCGGATATAGTCCTTGTTCAGGAGCGCACCGGCACGATGATAAAGGCCGTTGCTGATCATCTCCTTCACATTGGGACGATCCAGGTATTCCGCTCGATTCTCGTAGAGAACCTCCTCACCGATCAGTTCGATGCCGTCGGACACGCGCGAGTGATAGGCAAGGGCGTCCTGGTCGATCAGTTCCTGCCTGTTGTGTCGGGACAGGTATCCCAGCACCATCTCGGCCTTGTACTTGCTGCTGTAACAGGGAGCCGTGATCGAGCGTTCCGGTTCTTCGCCCTCAAGCTCGAACAGGAACGCGCCGCGCGCACCGATGAAGGTCGCAATCTCGTCAAGGACATCAGGCCACACCTTTGGATCGAGAGCGGTGTCGTAGATGTCGAGAATCAGATCGCGGACCGTTTCTCCTTCGAGTGTCATTTCGCGCCCCAATGCGTTACTCGAATATACTTCTGATCGTAACAAAGAAAGTTTCGGAAAAAAAGTTGACGGTCACCCATATGGGTGATGTGGCAAGTGGCCCCGCTACCTATGTTTTGAACGTACCGGCCCTGAGCCCCACCGGGCTGGTTTACAAAGGAATGCAACGGGTAGCGTGGGCCGAAAACGTGTTCTGCGCCACCCGTTGCTACCAATCCCGGGGATGCCGGGAACGAATGGCGGCGAAATGTTACAGTCTCGGTGAAAGTCAAATAAATACAAGCAATTGTATTTTAGTTTTCATGTTGAGAGTTCATTAACCGCCGAATGGGCAGGAAATATTGTATATTGGGATCAAAAAAAGTGTTTTGCAGCAATCAATATTGATCGCAACCGAGGAGGCGACGGCATGTGGAGCTGGCTGGCGCGCACAAGACGAAAGAGCGGAGCAAACGTCCAAAGTGAGGTCTTGAGGACCAGAGCTCGAGGCACATTGAAATCGGCAGCGCGCGGATTTGACGTGCCACTGCCTGGAAAGCTCGCCCTGGCGGCGGCACTTGTCCTTTCGAATGATGGTGTAACAACGGCCGAAGCGCTGACCTCCCAAGCGGCCGAAGTCACCTGGAGTGCAAGGGCCGCCAGCCAGAGTGAGGCATCAACAGCCCAGCAGGCATTGCTCCTGACGCTCCACAACACCGGACGGTTGCCGCTGCGTCGTGTCCGTATCAGCAAGGGCGAGTTTCCCGGCGATACCATGCGTCGTTCGGGCGCGTGGGTAGGCAATGTCAGCGGCGCGGCAGACGCATTGCTGTGCGATCTCAATCCAAAGATCTGCTCCAGATCCAAGCGCAACGCCAACAGCCGTGAGCGGCGGTCGGACACGACCCACATTGCCGGCTACAGAATTTCAGGCAGCACCCGCTGGAGGGCTTCAGCCGGCAGCACCTTGATTATTCCGGACGTCAAGATCGTTCAGGTGTTCCGCCAGGAAAATGGCAAACGCTTCCGCACCAACAAGAATGCACTGGTTACGGCTGCACAGGTCAGCCGTGTTCCCGCATGCCTCGATACGGCCAGCAAGTTTTGCGTGACGGACTATTCGATCGCCTCTCAGGACAAGACGACGGCGCAAAACCAGTTGCGGTCGGTCATGAAGGTGCTCCCAAGCTTCTCCAAGGACGCCAAGGACGCTTACGCGTTGGTGCCTTACCTGACGGTACGATTGAGTCTCACAGAAGCAAAGAGCCCGTCTTATTCGCGCATGCCTCGCGCAAAGAGGCACAGCTTCAATGACCCCGGGTACAAGCGACTGCTGAGCGGGATCGGCAACAACATTCAGGGTCGGTTCGCCGCAGACTACAAATCCCTGCCCGAGGAAGAGCCAAAATTTAACAGACAGCGAGATGTCTTCGAGCAGTTCTTCAATGTGGCGCGACACGGCAAGCCGAAGCCGCATGAGAATGCCCGCCCTATCACCATCGTCATTGTCGATCACAAGCCCAACATCGCCCACTGCGATTTCGAAGCGGCGCGTATCGAGATGCTGCCCGAACCCGGCACATTCGAAAGCGCCACTGTTTCAGGACCGACTTCCGATACGGCTGGTGCCCCGGGCAGCGATTGCGAAATTCAGGAAAGCCCGTGGCTGAGAGAGTTCCACGGAACGCACATCCTTGGCCTTGCCGCCGCCAAACGCAATCGTCGCGGTGGAGCCGGCCTTCTAAGCCACTATGAGAATGTCACCTTCAAGGTCATTCCCATCGATATCGACCGGTTGCGCGGAGACGAGAACTACGTGTCCGAATTGTCGGTGTCGTTGCGCGAAGCCATATTCAACTACGGCGCTACCATCATCAATCTGAGTTGGGCCTACACGCCGGTCGACGGTGGCGGGCAACGCGACGAAATCCGCGATCTGATTGACCAGACCAGCAATTTCGTCGCCTGGTTTGCTGCAGCCGGCAATGAGGGCACCAACGCAAATGACGGAGTGTGCAACACGCGTCCGGCCTGTTTTTCTCATCCCAACGTTGCCGGTATCGTGGCAGTGGAGCGCACGGAAGACGGGTCAGGATTTCGACTGCTCGGCGATGGCACTGAGACCAATATTGGCTGGGAAGCCTTCGACCTTGCGGCTCCGGGCCGAAACATCTGGTCGACAGTGGGTCAGCAGGAAATGGCAGCCGCCTCCGGCACGTCGCAGTCCACCATCATCGCCACCTCGGCTGCTGCGCTGGTCATGTCCAAGGAGACGCTGACGCCGCGCGCTGCCATTCAACGCCTGATTTACACGTCCCGCCTGGTCCCATCGCTGAAACACGGCGTCAATGGCGGGATCGTCGATGTCGCCGCGGCACTCAAGTTTCGTCGCGACCAGCTCTGGCTGGATGACGGGTGCGCTTATCTTGGTCAGGCGAAGAAACTCAGTTTCGACAACGGCAGTGATCTGCTGCCTGGCGATTTCGTGATCGACAGCGAGAATCCGGTCAATTTCGAGAGCCTCGGCTCCGTCCATTTCAACCTGGCGGAAGTCCGGCGCCTTTACTATGACGAAGAGACCGACAGTTACATCGCATTCTACGTCAAGGCCAATTCGGAGATACTCCGGCGGGTGAATGGCGACTTCGGCACAAGGCGTGATAAGCGGATTCTGCGCTTCCAAATCGAAGACAGTCGCGGAGAAGATTGCGAAGCTCCACAACGGCGCATCAATATCCCCCTTGATCGCGTTCGCGATTTCATCAGGCGGACGCGCCCATGATCAACCGCCTGAACGGGATGGTCCTGGCCGGCGTGGTATTGGGATCAGCGGTCTTTTTCCATCCGACACTCTCGCAGGCTCGAGTTGTGCCGTTTGCGGAAGGGCCGGTGGTTTCAGTGGACGTTCCGTTTCCGCCGAGCAATCCGGACGAGCTGTTCAGCGGCCGAATTGTGTGGGCGTTCAACAGGACTTTGCCTTTTCACAACAGCAGCGTGCCGCAGTGGTCGCGCATTTTGGTGGACGAAATCCAACTGGCGGGACCCGGTGACTATTTTATCGATTTCGCCGATGGCTCCGGCAAAATCATCGAAACTCTCGCCTTCGGTGACCTTGATGGCCGCTCACAGGTCTGGTCCATGCTGGCGCCCGGTGGAAGCTTGTCGGTTCGCGTTCGCGGTTCCGAAGCGGCTGAAAAGTTGTCTTTCCGGTTATCTGCCATCGCTTTCGACTTCAATGCCGTAGCTGAAAAGTCCCTGGTTGGTGACGTCAATGGTTTGACCGACGTGGCGCTCTACAACGGTGCCCTGGCCGAAGAAGTCCAGCGTGTCTCGCCTTCCGTTGCCAAACTGGAATACGTTCGGGACGGTTCCAAATTCACCTGTTCCGGATTTCTGGTCGATTCAACCAAGTTGGTCACCAACGCCCATTGTGTCGACAGCCAGGCGATTTGTGATACGGCCATTGCCGTTTTCGGCTATCAGAAACTGTCTCACGGCGGCATCTCGCTTGGAGATCAGTACCGGTGCGGAACTTTTCTCGGCGCAGATACGACTATAGATGCCGCAGCCGTCGTTTTAACGAAGCGCCCCGACGAGGCAGATAATACGCGCAAGCCACTGGAACTGGCGGCCCGACCTGTTGCCCTCAACGAACCGCTGCTTCTGGTTCAGCATCCGGGTGGGAGCCCGAAGATGGTCTCGGTCGAGGGCTGCTCTGCTTCGACGCTTCCGACCGATGGATCGGACATGCAAGATGCGGATTTTCAACACGGATGTGACACCGAACAGGGGAGTTCCGGTTCTCCGGTGGTGGCAGCAGATGGAAGCGTCGTCGGCCTGCACAAGATCGGTCATGGTCTCGACCCCGATTCCGGTCGTCACAACACCGCGGTGGACGCAAGAGCGCTCGCAGACTGGCTGCGCCGGTCCGGCCACCTGCCGGGAAACGATGGAGACGTCATGTCGATTTCACAAGGTGGCACACCGCCACCTGTCAGCAGCGAAGCCGGATCCGGCGAAACCCCGGCTGAAGGCGAACAGAATTGCGATGAGGTCAACACGGAGAATTGCCCGGAGGCCTTCCGGGTGCCTGATGACCGAAGAAATGCACAACCGCTGCCATTGCCATCGGTTGATGACGAGGACCTAACCGAAACAGAGGGAGGAACGACAGCCGGGGACGGCGACTCGGTCAGCGAACCGGGTTCCCAAGGGACCGGCACAACCGACTGATTCTGGAAGAAACGGGTGGGGCACAACCTGACCGGTCTGCAACGCAGGAAAATGACCGGCAACGGCCCTTGGGGCCGACTAAACACCCAAAGGAGTCCGAAATGGCTTATTCTATACTCATCCGACTGAATTGACCTGATCGTTTCTCGATCTCAAATCAGCTTATATTTTCGGAGCGAGATGACCCGGAAGTTGTCGGTCACGGTGTCGCGAAACTCGTGCCATTTGTCTGGAAGGGTTTGTCGAAAGAACCCCATAATGGCGTCGGCGAACTGATTGAACGTGGCGTAATGGCGATTGTGGGTGACCCACTTGTGCATGACGCCCCAAAGACGCTCGATCGGGTTCAGATGCGGCGCGTAGGGCGGCAGGAAATGCAGTTTGACCCTGCGGTCCGGAGCGTTCAGCCAAGGCTGAAGCACTTTGGCATGATGATAGCGGGCATTGTCCACAAAGACATGGATCGCCGTCATTGAAGGGTTGGCCAGTTCCAGCTTTTCGAGCATCTGGCGGGTCGTGCGAGCATTGATCTTTTCGGCTTCGACAAAGGTGAACTGGAAGGTCTCGAGATCAATCGCACCTTGAATATTCAATCTCTTGCGGCCTGAACTGGCCTTGATGGCGGTTTTCTGATCCTTGGGAAACCAGCCGTGGGCGGGGCGGCTTTGGTGGGTCGGGTGCACGGCATCCGAAAACACCACCATCTCATCGTCGTCCAACCGCCTCATCAGCGCCTCGTAAGCGGCGATGAAGGCTTCCTGTGCCGCTTCAGCGGCCCGGGTCGGCAGAACCTGTGGCTTCCTGTACTCAAACCCAAGACGGCTCATCAGCTTTGCAGCTCCCGAGGAGCAATAGCTCTGGCCGTATTCCGCCAGAATATGGGCACAGACCTCGTCGGCGTTGCGAGGTGGGGTGTTGCTGAAATGCGCCTTCAGTTCAGCCTCCTGCGCAAACGACAAATGGCCCTGCCGGGGGCTGTAGTCCTTCAGCCCGAAAAACGAAAGTCCCATGGCCGCAAAAGCCGACTTCCATTCCGTCAGGACAGTCGGCCCGATGTCCAGGATGCGACACACCGTGCGGGCATCTTCGCCGGCATCCAGCAACAAAAACGCTCTGGCGCGTTTCCATACAAGGGCCTCAACCTTGCGGCGGCGGCAGACCGCCTCAAGGGCTGTACGCTCTTCTTCGCTAAGAGTGATCGATATCTTTGCGTCATTCATGCCGACAAAATGCAGGCTGCGCGACGAAAGTGCACTGCGATAAATTGACTCAGTGCCAACAGAAAATTCGGGCCAATTCAGTCGGAGGAGTATACCAGACTGAAACAGATTTCCCTGATGACCATTGCGGTTGCGGTCTTTGCCGCGAGCCCCGTTGTCGTGGCACAGGCCCAGGCACCGGAGCCCGTCGCGACCGAAAACCAGACCGCAGCTCCGGTCACGGCTCGGGACCCGGAGGGGCACTGGACACCGCAGGCCCTGTTTGGCGCTCAACTTCAGCCTTTGCCGGAGCCGACAGAATCCTACGAGTCCATCACTGAAAATATTGAAGAAGCAAACACGACCGAACCGAGTGTGATCGACAATGGTGCGTATACGGAAGATACCGGCGTGGAGCCGGATATGGACGACATGCTGTTCTCCGAGGCGCGTCCGCCGATTGTTGACGAGGACTCGCAGCCCGAAGCGGCCGGAACGTCCGGTGCCTTCTTCTCGAGCTCTCGACTGGTGCCAACGTCCGCACGTCTGCATTACCCCTACCGGGTCCACGGCAAACTGTTCTTCTCGAAACCCGGTGGCGGTAACTTCATCTGTTCGGGCACGGTCATCAAGCCACGGCTGATCCTCACTGCCGGACATTGCGTCCACAGTGGCTCTGGCGGTTCAGGTGGCTTCTTCAATCGCTTCCTGTTCGTGCCCGCCTATCACAACGGCCAGGCTCCATATCAGGCCTGGAATTGGCGTTGGGTCGTGACCACCGGATCATGGGCAACATCGAATGGCAATGTTCCCAACAAGGCCGACTTTGCGATCATCGAAGTCGAGGACCGGCGGTTTGGCAACCAAACACGCAAGATCGGCGACGTCACCGGCTGGGCCGGCTATCGAACCAATGCGTTGTTCCCGAACCACACCAAGAAGATCGGTTATCCTGGCAATCACGATCGCGGCGAGATCATGCATCAGGTCGATTCGGAGAGCCATCAGCGCGCCGCTCAAAACACCGTCCTTTACGGTTCCGACATGCGCGGCGGTTCCTCAGGCGGCGGCTGGGTCGAGAACTTTGGCGTTAAAGCTCAGGGCCAGCAGGGTGCCCGCTTCAATTCGCCCAACCGACTGGTCGGCGTGACCTCCTACGGGTACATCAACACCGGCCCGAAGGTACAGGGAAGCTCGATCCTCAACAACGAGTTCATTCAGATCCTCAACATGGCCTGTGCGCATCGCGCCGGCAATTGCTGAAGCCTGATTGAGACGAATACGATGCGCCCGGACACTTGTTCGGGCGCATTCGCATTGAATGCCGCTATTTGCGAAACGCTTCGTCGGCCATGGAAACGAGTTCATCGAAAACCGTTGGTGCTCCGGCAACGACACGGCCGCCGCGTTCGAGCATGTCGCTGGCGGACTGGTCTTCGATACGACCGCCTGCTTCGGCAATGAGCAACTGTCCGGCGAGACAATCCCATGCGTTCATGTGCGGCTCGGCATAAGCAATCAACCGGCCGGCCGCTACATAAGACAGCATCAGGGCTCCCGAAGCGTTGCGATAGAAGACACCGCCTCGTGCCATCAGCATTTCAATCAGCCGGGTGACAAAAATCGCCTCCGTTCGGCCATTCATGCCGACGCCGGTGCTGCCGTTATGCAGCCCGTCGGTATCGGAAATCGATATACTGCTTTCGTTGAGAAATGCCCCGGTGCCGCGTGCCGCCCAGAACATTTCGTTGTGGCTTGGTTCGTAGACCACGCCGATCAGGGTCTCGTCGCCCCTGACGCAGGCAATTGCCACGCACCAGGACGGAATACCGGAAACGAAGTTGGCTGTCCCATCGATTGGATCGATCACCCAAGTGTAACCGGACGAACTGGGTTTGTCGTCGTGTTCCTCGCCGACTATGCCATCCTGCGGAAACAATTCTTCAAGCCTGTTACGCACGAAGATTTCCACCTCGGTATCGGCATTGGAAACGAGATCCTGCTTGCCTTTGGCCTCTATCACGAGGTCGCCAATGGATCGGAAATAGGTGAGAGCCAATTCACCGGCATCACGGGCAATCGCTCTCGCCGCCTCGATGCGTTGCTCTGTTTCAGTCGACAATGGATATGCTCCACATGATGGCCGGGCCTTATCGCGCGGCGGCGAATGCATACACCAAACCGGACAAGTGTAAAATCCGTCACGGCGTGAATGTCTGACGACACCGTTGCTAAACCTTCGCTGCGCAAAGGGATTGTGTATGGTGCACGCTCCTCAGGATGCAGCGGCGACAAATGACATGAAGTATCAGTTACTCGAATTCACAATTGCATTGTTCGCCGTATTAGCCGCCCTGGCTTCGGTTTCAGTCGCCGAACCGCGTCCAAGTGTGGCTTTGATTTCGGATTTCCATTTCAACCCATTTGATCCACCGGAACTCACAGAGGAGCTGGTCAGCCGGCCAGTGGAGGAGTGGGCGGAGATCTTTGGCTCGATTGAACGTCAGGACATGTCCAAATGGGGCAGCGACACCAACTACGCTCTTCTTGCTTCAAGCCTTGAAGCATTTTCACAATCCGCTTCAGGAGCAGATTTCGCAATAATGGCCGGGGATTTTCTCGCCCATAAGTTCGAAGAGAAAATCGCCGCTTCGCTCAATGAGCCCTCGACTGACGAAATGTTGCAGGCGCTCTCAACAAAGGCGACGCTTTTCGTCGGTGACGCCATTTCCCGGGCATTTCCGGGAAAGCCAGTCATTGTCGCACTCGGTAACACCGATTCCGGTTGCGGCGACTATGGCATCACGCCTGAAGGTGCTTACCTGACCGAAACCAGAGACATGGTTCGCCGCATGGTCGGAGAAGACCTGGTTGCTGATGATTTCGATGAAACCTATACCGCCGGCGGATACTATGCGCTGCGCCATCCTACTGTGCCCAAAGCCCGAATTCTGGTTCTCAACAACATCCTTTTGTCGGCAAAATATCATGATCGTTGCGGAGGCAGCGTCGAAGCAGCAGCTATGTCCATGATGCTCTGGCTGAGGAAACAGCTGGAGGACCAGAAGAGCACCGGCGGTTCAGTGTGGGTGATCCAACACATTCCCTGGGGCATCGACACAAATTCGACGTTGAAAGCGACGGGGTCCCTCTGCAGCGAGAAGATCGTCCCCTTTTTGAGGGAGAACGAGGCGGCACAGCTTCGTCAGTTGCTTCGGGACTTCTCCACGACCATCTTGACGAGTTTCGCCGGGCACGTTCACACCGACGATTATCGTCTCTTGCTCGGTCCAGGATCACAGCCGTTGGTTGCCCAGAAAATCCTGCCGGCCATCAGCCCGATCTATAACCAGAACCCCGGCTTCAGCATCATGACCTACGATGCAAAAACGGGCGCGCCGTGGGACTTCTCGACCTACCATGTGACCAATCTCGAAAGCGCTTCGTTGACGGAGCCAGCTGACTGGCGCTTTGAATATGAGTTTGCCAAGGCCTATGGATTTGATCGGTACTCAGCAGAATCGGTTGCCGATCTGATTGAGGATGCCGGAGACGGCGGAGCGCGAGCGGCAACCTACCGCGGATTCTATGAACTCGGGCATGGGCAAATGTCCGAAGAAGACCTTCCAGCTTATGCGTGTGCAATGAAGTATATGAGCCGGCAGGAATTTTCGGATTGCTTCTGTGGGGAGTAGAAGAGGCCTTCCCATGGCGAAACACGCGATCGGGCGTGGACATCAGTGGATTCATGACCCCCGCAGATAAGTTGTTAAGCAACCGAACGGTCTGATTCTTTGGTAAGGGCAGGATGTTGGATCTGTAAGCTCAGCGACGCTCTGAGACAAACGGGATAGTTTTTGAGACGGATCGACGTCTATTTCAAGTGGTTAGCCTGATCAGCCCGATCCGATCGGCTACTCAATCTCACCTGATCAAGATACATTTTATACGTTTCTTCTGCTCGTCATCTCAACCTGAGGGGGCAGATCGAGGATGGCTGCTGCGAACGGTGAGTCTCAGCAGTTCTCAACCGGGCCTTGTGCGGCCGCGAGGGGGTGATTGGATGAAAATTGACCTGTTACGCCCGGGTGCAGTGGCAATTGCCATTGGTCAAGTCGGCTTTGCGTCAGGATACGCCTGGGCTGATTGCACAACAGGTAACTCCGTAGTCAATTGCACGGGGAATCTTGAATCATACATCAATACGTCAGTGCCTGATTCGAGCAGTTTTTCAGACACATACACATTCAACTTCAAAAACCTGACTTCAGATCTCACTGAATCGTCCTCTTCAAATGTCGGGATCGAAGTATCTTCAACGGGGGTAGAGGGACAAAATCATCACCACGCCAGCACCGGCGGCCACTCCATGGTTCTGAACTTTGATGGTGTCTACTATGGTATCGACGTTCCGGGCAATCCCGTGGTCATGTCTACAACCGGTGGAAAAGGCCACAGCGGCAATTCGAATGGCAGCGCCGGGGCATCCTCCTCCCATTCGGGTGGCACCGGTGTTACTGGCGGCTTTGGCGGATATCTGACGTTCAACTGGCAATCGGGACCGCTCGCTGGCAAGACCGTAAAGCTATCGAGTACGGGTGGTGATGGCGGAAAGGGCGGCGAAGGCCAATCCGGAACGGGCAACGGCTCCGGCGGCACCGGCGGGCGCGGTGCCGCGGGCGGCGCGGTAAATCTGCATGTGGGCCAATTCGGAAATACGGTCTCCACGGTTACTGCATTTGAACTAATCGGCACCGGCGGTGCAGGCGGATACGGCGGTGAGGGATATAGTGGTACAGAAAAGGCAAAGGGGGGAACCGGTGGCCAGGGCGGTACCGGATCCAATGTCAATGTAATCCTATTTGATGAATTCAAGGCCAGGCCCGCCGCGACGGGCGATCCGGTATATATTGATCTGCGCAGCATTGCAGGCGATGGCGGGCATGGCGGCAACGCCCATGGCTCGCTTTCGACGAGCACAGCTGGAGATGGCGGGCTGGGCGGCTATGGTGGTGCCGTAACCTTCGATGGGTCGGTCAACTGGCTCGACCTGGTAAACCAGTTCGGTGTGCCGTCTGTCTATGCGTTGTCTCAAGCGGGGCGAGGAGGGCATGGCGGTAACGGCTCCAGCGGCGCCACTGGCAAAGGTGGCGATGGCGGCGAGGGCGGTACGGCTGGAGACATATCCATCGATTTGAGCTCCCCCTATACCGGGAGTGATTTCTGTATGGCGGAAGGCAGTTTTTCTAGTGGCCTGTAATCACTTGTTATTTTTGGAGCCGAATCTGAAGTGGGCAGCGAATTTGGCCGATTTCGCGAAAAATCGGCGCGTGGGCCGCGATTTTTCCATTTTCACTGCAGGACTGGGTGCGGTCTGGTGTGGCGGAGCGCCCCTTCAATGTGCAATTTCTCCAATTCCCCTCACGAGGGAGGCGCACAAAAAAGGAACGCTCCGATGCACAGCCTACAGCCGGGAACAGCCATTGCCAACATCAACGAAAAGGATGCTGCCGACAGCCCGGCGCAGAAAAACCTCGCGGATTTTGGCAAGCTTCTGGCTTTGCATGCCCACGAACTGGGCGTGGCGGAGTATCTCGCCGAAATGTTCCGAGCCGACCCGCTATCAGCCGAAAAAGCCTATCAAGAAATGATCTTGGGTATTGCTCGTTCGGGCCTGACGGAGGCATTCGAGATGCTTGACGACCAAGGACAGTCTCTGGAAATAGACGGCACAACCTATCGCAAGGCTGAGACCACGCCGGGCCGGGCGATGACAACGTTCGGGCCGGTCACCTTTGGCCGGTCACGTTATCGTCCCTCGGGCGGCGGCGCTGCGCTGGTTCCTGCGGAGAGCTTGCTGGGGCTGACAGATGGTGGACTGACGCCTGCGGCGGCGGGCCTTTCAATGTCCCTGATGAGCAGTCTGACAGCCCGCGAGAGCCAGGACATCTGGGCGAGGCTGTGCGGCGAAGGGCCCTCGGTGGCCTCTCTGGTAAGACTTTCCGGGGAGGCAGGAAACTGCATGGACGAGTGTTCCGACGAATTGCTGGCGGAACTGCGGGCCCAGGAAGACCTGCCTGATGCGGCCGTGTCGGTGCTTGCTTCCCTCGACGGGGTCATGGTGCACATGAAGGCCGAAACGGCGGATGGCAAAACCACCGAGGCAGGCTGGCGCGAGGCTTCATGCGGCGTCGTAGCCTTGGTTGATAACGAGGGCAATATGCTGGAAAGCCGGTACTTCGGACGTTTTCCAGAGGCTGGCAAGAAGAACCTCAAGTCGCAGTTGAAAGCTGAGGTTTCCTACTGGATCGGGCGCAAACCGGACCTGAAGCTTGCGGTCGTTGCAGACGGCGCGAAGGACAACTGGACGTTTCTGGAATCGCTGCAACCCGACGTGATCCTGGTCGACTTCTGGCACGCGGCTCAGCATTTGAGCGCTGCCGCCGATGCCGCGTTTGGCAAAGGCACGGCTGCGGCAAAGGCCTGGTTCGAGAAATGGCGGCATGTGCTGCGCCACGATCCCAATGGTGCCAGCAAGGTGATTGACGCCTTGCGCTACCAGTTGCGGAAAGGGGAAAAGGCCGACGAAATCCGAGCGGAATTGGGCTACTTCCGCAATAACCGCAGCCGCATGAACTATGCGGAAGCTGCCAGCGCGGGATTCGCAATCGGATCGGGCGCGGTGGAGGCGGCGAACAAGGTCCTGGTGACAAGCCGGATGAAGCGTTCTGGGCAGCGCTGGGGGCGCGAAGGCGGCCAAGGGGTTTTGACCTTCCGCGCCCTGCTCAAATCCGGACGCTTCGATAAAGCATGGATCGCCATGGCACCGCGCCTGAACCGCGACGACCGATGGAAGCCACCAAAATGCGCAAATGACAACCAAACAGTGGTCGCGCAAGATGCGCTCGCAGCATGATTTGCAGAATGGAATTCGCCGCACAAAAACGACGCCATATGGGAATCACACCCCCTATACCTCGATCAAAAACGAAGCTGTTGATCTGGATCAGGGCAGCAACCAGGGTGTCCTCGCCCAAAGTATCGGTGGTGCCGGAGGCAACGGGGGCAACGGCACCGGCGGTTTGGGCAACGGCAAGGCCGGTGGCGGCGGCGGTGGCGGGAATGCAGGCCAAATCAGCATCACGCTAGGCGGTGTGATCGAGACCAATGTCAGTTCATCCGAGGGTATTCTGGCCCAATCCATTGCCGGGCTTGCAGGTGCAGGGGGCTATGCCAGTGGAGCAGCTGCCTACGCGTCCAGCACTCAGTCTGGCGGCTCCTCAGACGGCGTCGACATCACCACATTATCGACCGCATTGATCACGACGACTGGGGATTATTCCTCCGGCATTCACGGCCAGTCTGTTGGCGGGGGTGGGGGGCGCGGTTCCGATGTCTCCGGGATCGTGGCCCTGGGCGGGGATGGTTCTGCCGGCGGCGACGGTGGAAAAGTCACTATTACCCATGGCGGCGGCATAACCACTCATGGCGATCATGCCGACGGAATTGCGTTGCAGAGCGTCGGCGGCTCCGGCGGCGCATCCGGTGCATCGGATGGTTTGACCGCGGTCGGTGGTGATGCCGGGTCCGGCGGATCAGGTGGCGCATTGAGCGTGTCCGTGTTGGGAACCGTTTCCACCATGGGTGACTATTCCGATGGCGTTCTCGCCCAGTCGGTTGGCGGCGGCGGCGGCAAAGCGCATTCAACATCCGGGTTGGTGGCAATTGGCGGTTCCGCAGGAGACGGTGGCGATGGCGGCACAGCGGTGATCGAATTGGGTGGCTCTGTTTCAACCCAGGGAGATTTCGCCGATGCCTTTCATGTGCAGAGCATCGGCGGTGGCGGCGGAAAAGGTTCGAACGCGCTTTCAACAGGAGTGGAGTTTTCCACCGCCATCGGTGGTAACGGCGGCTCTGGAGGCGATGGTGGCGCCATCACGGTCACGGAAACCAGCACAGGATCGATCCAGACATCAGGAACGTCGTCCTCCGGCCTGGTGCTTCAGTCAGTGGGCGGCGGCGGCGGCAATGGTGGTTATGCGATTTCAGCCAGCGCCGGGATCGGCATCGACGCTTCAGTGGGTTCGGGTGGAAACGGAGCGGTGGGCGGCCATGGCGGTGACATATCCGTCACAATTGCGTCCGGCATAACCACATCCGGTGATTTGTCCCATGGGATCCAGGCCCAATCCGTGGGCGGCGGTGGTGGTAATGGCGGTATGTCCATATCGAGTGCCAACACCAGCGGAGTGGCGATGAGCGCCTCTGTCGGCGGCAAAGGCGGTGGTGGTGGCAGCGGCGGGACAGTCGACATTACCACCAGCAGTGCGATCTCGACGTCCGGGTCAACGTCGTTCGGTATCATGGCGCAGTCCGTGGGCGGCGGCGGCGGTTCTTCGGGCATGTCAATCGACGCGAATGCAGTCTCGAACTTCAGTCTCGCCGCAGCCGTGGGCCGTTCCGGGGGTGGTGGCGGCGACGCAGGCGATGTCACCGTGCATTCAGCGGCCGGATACGTCGCCACGAACGGGGATTCCGCAGATGCCATCTTTGCGCAATCGGTGGGAGGCAATGGCGGTTACGCCGGCATGGTCGTCGCGGCCAGCGGTGATTCCAGCAATACGTCGGTTGATCTTGCAGTCGGAGGCGAAGGTGGCGCGGGCGGAGACGCCGGCGTGGTGACCGTCACGGTCGAGGAAGGGTCTGCGGTTTCGACAGTTGGAGACAATGCCATAGCCATCAACGCGCAATCCATCGGAGGCGGGGGCGGTCACGGGTCGATGACCGTGGCCGGTCGCTGGAAAGCGGTGATGCCATCAACCTGGCCATCGGCGGTGCCGGGGGTGGCGGCGGCGATGGTGGTGACGTGACAGTGTATGCTTTTGCATCCACGTATACGAAAGGCGACAATTCAATCGGCATTCTTGCCAAATCCGTGGGTGGAAGTGGCGGAAGCGGCGGCTTGTCGATCGCCGGCGACGGCTCGTCGAATGGCGCTGCGACCGTGAACATTTCGGGCAACGGCGGCGGCGGACACAAGGCCGGAGATGTCACGGTCGACTCCACCACGACGGTGGTTACCGAGGGGATTTATGCGACCGGCATCAAAGCCATGAGCATTGGTGGCGGCGGCGGCAGTGCGACCGGCGCAATTTCCGGGACCACCTCCTCCATGGGCCAGGCGGCCGTGACGATCGGCGGTGAAGGTGGCGGTGGCGGCTCTGGGGGAGACGTGACCGTGCTGCACTCAAACGAATTGCTGACATTGGGCGACTATGCCGATGGCATTCTGGCGCTCAGTATGGGCGGCAGCGGCGGACACGGTGCATTTTCCGCCGCCGGGAGCCTCAGCGCGGTGAGTATTCCGCTTCGACCGGCGTGACTCTGGGCGGCGCTGGCGGCGGCGGCGGTGCCGCTGGCGCAATATTGATAACGACTTGGGCTTCGACGGAGGCAGGTGCCTCAAACAAAATTCTGACCGCCGGTTACCAATCGCGCGGAATCATCGCGACCAGCCAGGGCGGCAATGGCGGGTTTGGTGGCTCGGCCTATTCGGGTGCTTTGAATCTCAGCAGCGAAGCAAGCATGCAGGCTGACGTTGTGATCGGTGGAGACGGCGGCACTGGCGGTGCGGCCAATGACGTGAACATCACCAATGTCCTGTTGATCAGCACAACCGGGCACTATTCCGATGGCATCCTCGCTGCATCGATCGGCGGCGACGGTGGCGTCGGCGGGAATGCCGTGGGCGCGTCAATCACCACCACCGACAACAACAGCGCTAACTTCCAGACCGCCGTTGGCGGTTCTGGCGGCAGCGGGTCGGTGGGCGGTGCCGTATCGATTACGAACTCGGCACAAATCAAAACAGAAGGCGTGGAAGCCTCGGGTATCTACGCGCAATCCACCGGTGGCGGCGGTGGACGCGCTGGCAATGCAGGTACGGCGGTTTTCGACTACACATCCAGCCAACAGGGCAATTCCGACAAGACGGTCGCCATGAATGTCGCCATCTCGGTGGGGAGGCAATGGCGGCAGCGGCCACCATGGCGGCACGGTAACGGTCGACAACAGCGGCGACATCACGGTGGGATACGAGGCCAATGACGAAGACGGCAATCAGATCGCCGATCGGATGGCCTACGGCATCTTTGCGCAATCCACCGGCGGCGGTGGTGGTGACGGAGGCTCCGTCTCCGCTTTCAATATGAGTGTTGTCGGCGCTTGTACTTTCAACAAGACGTTCCTGCCCAGCGAAATCTCCTGTGACACCGGAGATGATTCTGCCAGTTCGCCGAAAACGACCTATTCACCCAATCTCTCGCTGGTTGTTGGTGGGAATGGCGGCAGCGCCGGAGACGGTGACGCCGTCAGCGTCACGAATGATGGCGCTATCACCACATCGGGAACGGGCAGTTATGGCATCTATGCCCAATCCACGGGCGGCGGCGGCGGCACTGGCGGCGGCGGATCAATGGGATTGGAATACGTCCTTCCGGATGCTCAGGTGAACGAGGTTCTCGGCTACATCAAATCCGTGGCAAGCAGTGGATTGAGCAACGGGCGCAGTTTTCAATCCCTTTCCCTGACCGTCGGCGGTCAGGGTGGCAGTTCGGGAGATGGCGGCGATGTGACTGTTACCAATACCGGGTCGGTCACAACATCAGGGTTTTCCGCGGATGCGATCCAAGTTTTGTCCACCGGGGGAGGCGGCGGCAATGGCGGCACAGCCTATACCGGCCTCGGCTCGCCCGGGATTGATACGTTTGCAGTTGGCGGTACCGGGAGCGGTGGCGGTGACGGCGGACACATAACGGTCACGTCGAGCGGCTCCGTTGCCACAACCGGCATCGACGCCATGGGCATCTTTGCACAATCCGTAGGGGGCGGCGGTGGCCGGGCCGGCGCCGTGTCTCGCGCACTCGTGGGAGAACTTGGCGTCAACATGAATGTCGGATTTGCCGTTGGGGGGACGCTGGAGGCGGGCGACGGCGGCGATGGCGGCAAGGTCGATGTAACTGTTGGTGCCGGGGGGCTGACAACCACAGGCATCCGGGCTCACGGCGTATGGGCCCAATCGGTCGGCGGCGGCGGCGGCGCATCCAGTTGGGGTGGCGGCCCGGAGGATGCAGAGAACCAGGCGATCTCCTTTGCTGGTGGCGGGGAGACTATGGTTCTGGAGGTGACGTGACTGTGACGGTGGATGGCGCGCTTTCCGTGACTGGGATTTCTGCCGTGGGCGTGTTTGGCCAAAGCGTCAGTGGCGCGAACATGGTGACGACGGACGATGGCCAGAAGGCTGGATCGGTGACGGCCACCATCAACGGTTCTGTCAGCGCGACCGGTTTCGAAGGGCGGGGTATTTTCCTGCAAAGCGATGGTCTGGACGGAAATGGCAAGCTGTATGTGTATGTTGCCGAGGGTGGCACCGTATTCGCAGGATCACGGACCAAGGCGGCGATCCTTCTAGGCTCCGGCGATAGCGACAACACCGTCGACAATTACGGCATCATCCAGCGGACGGAGTCCGATGATGCGTCGTTGCCTGGCTTTGCACTCAAAACTTATGACGGTGCGGTAACTGTAAACAATTACAATTATTTCGAGGGGTCAGTTTCACTGGTATCTGAGAAAGCGAACGGATCCAGTGTCACCAACAGCTTCTACAACACCAGTGATTCAGGCAACGGTCAGCTGGCCATGGGCCGAGTGTTCAACCTCGGTGACGGCAACTCCACCTTTTTAACCGCGCCTTCATGACCACAGGCACCTTCGGCGCAATCGGCGATACCACAATCGACTCCATCGGATACACCGAGCTCACAGGTGCACTGGTCCAAAACTCTTCCGGCCTGTTTTGGGGTCGATCACGATTTCTCGGGCAACAACGACCTTCTCTTTGTTCTGGAAGGCGATGTGGACATAGCCGGTGAGGTCTTTGCCAACCCCGTGGGTGGTACACCCGGTAACGGCGCCAGCGGCATCTTTCCCATCCTGCAGGGTAGTGACGAGGCTTCCGGCGGTGTGACCATCGATGACAGTACTTTCACGAAAAGACACGGCGATTATCGATTACACGCTGATTGACGATGGAAACGGCGTTTTGTTCCTGCAGTACGATGTGAACTACGCCGCCTGGGAAGCTGAGCCGCAAAGGTCCTATGTCAACCAGGCTGAGACACCGGAACCAGCATCGACTCCGGAAAATGTCGACACACTTTACAATGTGGTCGGATACCTAACGGATTTGGTCGATCAGCGAAACACGGCCCTTTCGAATGGGAGCAACGACTTCGATTCCATCGATCAGCTTGTCGTCCCGCTGCTCAGCTTGCGGGATATCGACGATGTGGTTGAAGTCTACCAACACATTTCCAGCGGCGATCTGATGCGGTTGACCGATGCCTCCTTGCACAGTTCCTACCGGTTCTCCAACAGTCTGATGTCCTGTCCTCGGCAAGGCGAGGACGGGCGCATCACATATGAGGATAATGGCTCATGCGGCTGGATGTCGCTCGGTGGTGTGACCCGCAATGTCAGCGCCGAAAGCGCCAGCACCAGCTATGAAGAAAACACGTGGGGTCTGGCTGCCGGAGCTCAGTTTGAAGTTTCCAAACGCTGGTTCCTTGGTGGTGCCATATCTTTTGAAGACGTCAACTACGGCACATCGATCTCAGGCGGAGACGGCACGCGATTTCAGCTGGGCGGCGTTCTGAAGCATGAGATTGGCAATCAGAACTTTGCCCTTTCGGTCTCCGGCGGCATTGGAGATTACGACCTGAGACGTAACCGGTTGGCAGCATATGGGATTACCTCGGAAGACAATGACGTCGACAACAGCTGGGCCTCACTGATGGGTCGATACTCGCATCAAATCAAGGTCGGTAGAAACACCCTCGTCGAGCCTTACTTGGGCATCGGGGTTACCTGGGTGCAGCAGAACAGCACCGAGATCGAAGGTTCTCTGCCTATCACGTTTGATGTGAATTCAGACAGTGCAACCAGGATCATTGTCAATCCCGGGGTTGAGTTTGGCCGCAGCCTTGAGACGGCTTACGGTCCACTGGACATACGGTTGGGCATTGGCTTTCTCGGGTTTTACGGCGATGATTTCAGAAACGAAGTATCCGCCGCCAACATCGCCACAGCGGGATCGTTTACAGCCAGCTCTGATTTCGACAACAACTTCCTTGAGCTGAAGGCACGCGTCGCCGGCAGGATCGGAGATCACACCTCGATGCGCCTGTCGCTTGGTGCGTTGCTGGGCGAAAAAGACCAGTCCTATGGCGGGGACGTTCGGATTTCCCATCAGTTCTGATGTGGAATAGCTTTCCGGATGGCCCTAAAGCGGCTTGAAAAACCGGGCGACCGGCCAGCGTTGAAAACCAAACGCCTCATAGGCGCGGAGCGCTGGCGCGTGGCCGGTGTCATCAACGGTTTCAACCATCATCACTTTTGATCCGGTGCCCCTGACATAGTCTTCTCCAAAGCGCATCAGCATCTGACTTATGCCATTGTGCTGATGGGATGGGGAGACGGCGATGATTTGGATTTCCCCCATTTGGTCCTCAGGATGGAGGCGGATGCCGATGAAGCCGGCGAGGACCCTGTCCAGGAACGCCAGCCAGATGTGTTGTGGCTCGGTATCGAGCAGGTCGGCCACATCGGCCCTCTGTAAGCGGTGCGAGCGCCCCACTGCGATCAGGGATTGACGACTACGACTTCTGGAAGTTCCACGGCATCAACTCGTCGATCTGGCTCTGTGGGTGACCTCTGGCGATGGCTTCGAGTGTCGCCTTGAGGTATGCAAAGGGTTCGACACCATTGAGCCTGCAGGTTGCGATCAGCGAAGCCACGCGCCCCCAAGCGATTCCACCCTCGTCATGACCCGCGAACAGCGCATTTTTTCTGTTCAAGACCAGCGGTCTGATCAGATTCTCAACATTGTTGGTGTCCATTTCGACGCGGCCGTCCTCGAGGAAGACCTTCAGGCCGTCGAAATGGCGGGCGATATAGCCAAGCTTCTCGCCGAGGCGGGATTTTGCTGAAACGCGTTTGCGCTGTTGGTCCAGCCAGCGACCGAATTCACCCACCAGCGGCGCGCTACGCACCTTTCGTGCGGCCAGGCGCTGTTGTGCCGATCGTCCCCGGATTGCTTTCTCGATGGCATAGAGTTCGGCAATGCGGCGCAAGCCTTCCGCTGCGATCGGCGAGCCGTCGCTTTTGTAGATGTCGTGGAGTTTCCTGCGGCAGTGCGCCCAGCAATATGATAGGCGGACCGGTTTGCCGCCTTTTCGGGATGCTCTGGTCACACGGTTGTATCCAGCGTATCCGTCGACCTGCAGAAGACCTTCGAAACCGTCAAGCAGTCTCTCGGCGTGTTTGCCACCACGACCGGGAGCATAGTGGTAGACGACACCGGGCGGTTCGTTGCCGGCCCATGCGCGGTCATCGCGCGCCAGCGCCCAAAGGTAGCCGGTTTTGGTTTTGCCGCGCCCCGGATCGAGAACCGGGGCGGTCGTCTCGTCCATGAACAACTTCGATGACGTTTTCAGGTGTTCGGCCAACCGATCGACCACCGGCGCGAGGTGGAAGGAAGCCTTTCCGACCCAACCCGCCAGTGTCGAGCGATGGATGTCGAGATCGGAACGCATGAGGATCTGGCTCAGGCGATACAGCGGCAAAAAGTCGGCGTATTTGGCAACCAGAACATAAGCGATTGCCCCCTCACTCGGCAGGCCGCCCTCGATGATATGGGCCGGCGCCGCAGCCTGTGTGACGCCGTCACTACAGGAACGGCAGGCATATTTGGGCCGCACCGTCACGATCACCCGAACCTGTGCGGGGATGATCTCCAGTCGTTCAGTGCGATCTTCGCCGATCTTGTGCATCTGTCCGCAGCCGCACGGACACTCGGTGCTTTCCGGCTCGATGACTTGCTCTACCCGCGGCAGATGTTTGGGAAGATTGCCGAGGTTGCGGTTTGGCTTCTTTTTCTTCTTTTTGCCTGTACCGGGCGACGCATCCTGATCGGACTCGGCCCCGGACACATTGGTTTCAGCCTCATCCGCGTCAACCTCGATATCGACCTCGTCCGCTTCGGATTCGACCTCCCCAAGGGCCACCTCCAAATCTTCGGCGGCAAATTGGCGTTCATCTTCCGATAGCTTCTCCGAACTCTTGCCAAAGAGTGCTGCCTGCAATTCGCGGATCAATGACTCCTGGCGCGCGTTCAACTGCTCCAGGCGCGCGTTTAACTGCTCCAGATCGGCGACATGATCTTCCAGCTGTTCCAACTTGTCGTTGGAAGCGGCGAGGTTGCCCTCAAGATCAACCACGCGCTTTTGCATCGCGGCGAACACCTCCCGCTGCTCGCGGGTCAGGTTTGTCAGATCAAGTCGGGCAAAGATGTTCATGGCAGTCGGAATCATAACCCGCAAAGGGCGGACTGTCGCAAGCCGGTATCAACCAAAAAACACCGTCTGAGTCATTCTGCCGCAGCTGGCTGCCGCGCTTCCAGTGCATTGACCTTGCGCCAGTCCAAACCGGCAAACAATACTTCGAACTGAGCAGCGCTCAGCGACATTATGCCGTCGCGCACCGGCGGCCAGACAAAGCGGCTGTCTTCAAGCCGCTTGTAGGCCATGACCAGACCCGAACCGTCCCAGTAAACCAACTTCAGACGATCCATGCGCTTCGATCTGAAGACGAAAACCGTGCCGTCAAACGGGTCCTTGTGCAGTTCGTTCTGGACCACCGAACAAAGGCCGTCATGACCTTTTCGAAAATCGACCGGCCTGGTCGAAACCAGAAGCCGCAAACGGTTTGACGGGAAAATCATGCCGTACTCCCATTGAGGGCGTGCACGATCTGCGCCAGACGCGCGACATCGATGGAGTTGTCCAGACGCACAGTAACCTCACCGACAACCACATCCAGTTGTCCGCCAGCATCCGAGGGGCACGATTTGGGCGGATCGGACTCGACAACCAGAGGCACAAAATCAGGGCTGTCTTGAGGATCGAAGAGAGCCAACTTGCCCGCTCGGGCCTGAGTGCGCCAGTTCGACACAAGCTTGGCACGAACCCCATGGCGCTGCGCCACATCACGCACCGTCACACCGGGCTGAAATGTCTCCGACACGATCCGTGCTTTCTGCTGCGCGGTATAACCCCGGTTCTTTGGTGCCAACGAGGCCGCAACCGCCGCGCCCGCAGCAGAAAGTGGCAGTTCGCCCGCCAGCGCTTGTGTTCTCCAGGTCGATACACGCGAGGCGTTGGCTCCATGGCGCTCCGCCACGTCACAGACCTTCGCGCCGGGTTGAAGTGTCTCCGACACGATCTGTGCCTTCTGCTGCGCAGTCCAACGCTGTGGGGGCCGTGGTTTCTTTGGTGCTGCCGTTGCCGCAGGCTCCAATCCTGCAGAGGAGGCAAAATCAACCGGGTCGTCCATTGTCAAAATCCTCAACGGTGAAATCACCGCCGAAGAATCGCAGATCAGAACCAAATGCGGAACGTGGGTTACTCGTACCGCTTACGGCCCTCTGTCTCACCTCCCAGCCAGAAGGATAAAAGGCCTCATATACAAACGCCGGAAGCTCTGACGCCATTCTTTCGAAGACTGGCGCCCATGCCCGGAGCGTCAAATCAAGAACCGCCTCCTTGTGGATCCGTTCGTAGGGAACGATATTGAAGTCACGCATAGGGTGGACACCCACCTTTCCGCTTCCTGTCTGCACCGACAAGCTTCTGCATTCGCGCGACCGGGATAATCACGTCGCCCGGCGCGTTCATATCGATCCTCTCAACGACTTCGTAGCCGCAAGCGCTGTATAAAAACTCACCGACCGGCGTCGCGATCAGGTCCAATCGGAATATCCCTGCCAAACGCGCCGATGCTTCGCAGACCGAAAGAATGCTGCAGGCCAATCCCATCCGCGCATGGGAAGGATCGGTGTACATGGCCCGAATTCGCGCTGACCGGGTCTCTTCACATGGGGTATGAGAAGATTGTGCTTGCGCGTCGTGAATCAACGGCGACCGACGGCTCCATCCACCGGAGGCCCGAAGCGCGCCGTCGATTTCGAGAACAAAATAGGTTCCATCCTCGATCAGCCACGGATCAAGCGGCGTGAAGGCAGATGTCGCCTCGGCTTGCTCGGCCGACAGCAATGGGCCAAGCAAGCCGTCCGTGGCCCTTCGCGCCAAGCGTTCAATGGCGCCGCGATCAGCCCCGGTCGCCGGTCTGATACAGACCGGCGCCGGTGCCACGATGGCAGCTTTCTGACTACCAGATTCGAACGGTTTCAAAGCCAGTCTCCGAGAATGTGACCTCGCGATAGGTTCCGTTCGCATCGCCCTCCGGGGTGAATTCGACAGCACTGGCGCCGACATAGTCGATCTCACCACCCTGTGAGAGAATGCGCAGGCCCTTCTCGATCTCGCCGGGGCCTATTTCGACACCTGGAGCGTTCGCGACACCCGGCATTGCCATTGAGACTGCCTTGCTGTCCGACGTTCCGGCTGCCTGCATGGCCAATGTCAGCACCGCTGCAGCGTCATAGGCTTCTGCCCGAAAGGGCGTGCGGCCGGTTATACTCCTCCGACTGAATTGGCCCGAATTTTCTGTTGGCACTGAGTCAATTTATCGCAGTGCACTTTCGTCGCGCAGCCTGCATTTTGTCGGCATGAATGACGCAAAGATATCGATCACTCTTAGCGAAGAAGAGCGTACAGCCCTTGAGGCGGTCTGCCGCCGCCGCAAGGTTGAGGCCCTTGTATGGAAACGCGCCAGAGCGTTTTTGTTGCTGGATGCCGGCGAAGATGCCCGCACGGTGTGTCGCATCCTGGACATCGGGCCGACTGTCCTGACGGAATGGAAGTCGGCTTTTGCGGCCATGGGACTTTCGTTTTTCGGGCTGAAGGACTACAGCCCCCGGCAGGGCCATTTGTCGTTTGCGCAGGAGGCTGAACTGAAGGCGCATTTCAGCAACACCCCACCTCGCAACGCCGACGAGGTCTGTGCCCATATTCTGGCGGAATACGGCCAGAGCTATTGCTCCTCGGGAGCTGCAAAGCTGATGAGCCGTCTTGGGTTTGAGTACAGGAAGCCACAGGTTCTGCCGACCCGGGCCGCTGAAGCGGCACAGGAAGCCTTCATCGCCGCTTACGAGGCGCTGATGAGGCGGTTGGACGACGATGAGATGGTGGTGTTTTCGGATGCCGTGCACCCGACCCACCAAAGCCGCCCCGCCCACGGCTGGTTTCCCAAGGATCAGAAAACCGCCATCAAGGCCAGTTCAGGCCGCAAGAGATTGAATATTCAAGGTGCGATTGATCTCGAGACCTTCCAGTTCACCTTTGTCGAAGCCGAAAAGATCAATGCTCGCACGACCCGCCAGATGCTCGAAAAGCTGGAACTGGCCAACCCTTCAATGACGGCGATCCATGTCTTTGTGGACAATGCCCGCTATCATCATGCCAAAGTGCTTCAGCCTTGGCTGAACGCTCCGGACCGCAGGGTCAAACTGCATTTCCTGCCGCCCTACGCGCCGCATCTGAACCCGATCGAGCGTCTTTGGGGCGTCATGCACAAGTGGGTCACCCACAATCGCCATTACGCCACGTTCAATCAGTTCGCCGACGCCATTATGGGGTTCTTTCGACAAACCCTTCCAGACAAATGGCACGAGTTTCGCGACACCGTGACCGACAACTTCCGGGTCATCTCGCTCCGAAAATATAAGCTGATTTGAGATCGAGAAACGATCAGGTCAATTCAGTCGGATGAGTATATATCGTTCTCCCGCAACATGCGTTCGAACCGATGCACGCGATCGTCGTTGCTCCCGGGAAGGGTTCCGATGGAGCCGGTCAGCGCCGGACCGAACGCTTCGACCAGCGAGTCCGAGACCATGCCGTCAGGCAGTACAAACCGATCAAAAGCACCGGTATCAAGGGACGCTTGGATGATGGCGCGTCCGCCCTGGTCAGAATATCCGGCGACCAACAGGATATCGGCACCACTGGCTGCCAGAGTCGCGACCTCGGCGGTGTAGTCCGCCTTGCCGTCCACATGGGCGGCCGTCACCAGAACCTCACCACCCAGCCGTTTGAATGCTTCGGCGAATGAAGAGGACAGTCCAACCCCATAGTCGTTGTCGGTGTATACTCCTCCGACTGAATTGGCCCGAATTTTCTGTTGGCACTGAGTCAATTTATCGCAGTGCACTTTCGTCGCGCAGCCTGCATTTTGTCGGCATGAATGACGCAAAGATATCGATCACTCTTAGCGAAGAAGAGCGTACAGCCCTTGAGGCGGTCTGCCGCCGCCGCAAGGTTGAGGCCCTTGTATGGAAACGCGCCAGAGCGTTTTTGTTGCTGGATGCCGGCGAAGATGCCCGCACGGTGTGTCGCATCCTGGACATCGGGCCGACTGTCCTGACGGAATGGAAGTCGGCTTTTGCGGCCATGGGACTTTCGTTTTTCGGGCTGAAGGACTACAGCCCCCGGCAGGGCCATTTGTCGTTTGCGCAGGAGGCTGAACTGAAGGCGCATTTCAGCAACACCCCACCTCGCAACGCCGACGAGGTCTGTGCCCATATTCTGGCGGAATACGGCCAGAGCTATTGCTCCTCGGGAGCTGCAAAGCTGATGAGCCGTCTTGGGTTTGAGTACAGGAAGCCACAGGTTCTGCCGACCCGGGCCGCTGAAGCGGCACAGGAAGCCTTCATCGCCGCTTACGAGGCGCTGATGAGGCGGTTGGACGACGATGAGATGGTGGTGTTTTCGGATGCCGTGCACCCGACCCACCAAAGCCGCCCCGCCCACGGCTGGTTTCCCAAGGATCAGAAAACCGCCATCAAGGCCAGTTCAGGCCGCAAGAGATTGAATATTCAAGGTGCGATTGATCTCGAGACCTTCCAGTTCACCTTTGTCGAAGCCGAAAAGATCAATGCTCGCACGACCCGCCAGATGCTCGAAAAGCTGGAACTGGCCAACCCTTCAATGACGGCGATCCATGTCTTTGTGGACAATGCCCGCTATCATCATGCCAAAGTGCTTCAGCCTTGGCTGAACGCTCCGGACCGCAGGGTCAAACTGCATTTCCTGCCGCCCTACGCGCCGCATCTGAACCCGATCGAGCGTCTTTGGGGCGTCATGCACAAGTGGGTCACCCACAATCGCCATTACGCCACGTTCAATCAGTTCGCCGACGCCATTATGGGGTTCTTTCGACAAACCCTTCCAGACAAATGGCACGAGTTTCGCGACACCGTGACCGACAACTTCCGGGTCATCTCGCTCCGAAAATATAAGCTGATTTGAGATCGAGAAACGATCAGGTCAATTCAGTCGGATGAGTATAGGTCACGGCAATTTTGCGAATACCCTTTTCGATCAGCAATTCCGCGATCACTTCACCCTGCCGCGCATCCGATGGCGCAGTGCGAAAAAAGAGCCCGTTGTCATTCGCATTGGTCAGCCCCGGTGAAGTCGCGGCCGGAGAAATCGATAAGACGCCATATGGAAGCGCGACGTTTGACAACACCGCGGCGGCAGCTCCGGAACAGCCGGCTCCGATGATGGCAGCCACCTTGTCCGCCGTGACCAGTCGCTCTGCAGCGGCGACCGCAACCGGGGCATCTACGCAGGTGCTATCTGCGCGAACGGGGACAATGTCGCGCCCGCCAAGAAACACACCGGAGGAGGATGCCTCACGCAACGCCAGTTCCGCAGATGCGGCTATGACGGGTGCCATCGATTCGATGGGACCGGTAAAGCCGAGGAGGACACCGACATGCACCGGGCCTTCCTGGTCGGCGCTGGCGGTCGAAACGCTTACACATAGAGCTGTGGTCAATAGTAGTTTCTTGATCATTGAAATCTCTCTTGGGTTGTGAAGAAGGGCCGAAGATGCTGGGAGCGGTCGGCGTTCAATTGGACGCAGATCCGTCCGCCCGTCCTCGGCGGGGCAGGGGGCCCAATCGCCGCGATTTAGTGGTTGTTGCTGGGTATTCATGATATTTCCTGTTCAATGGAAGCTGATTGGCTTCGGCCCCGAATTAAGGGCGGCGGAACCGGGATGCTTGCAGACGGTCTGTAGAATTCGGGTAGTTTTTGGGGATTCTCGCCGATCGACGAAGGTCGTCGCGATGCGGCCTGTCGCTAGATGCACGATGCGCGGAGATGCAGCGGTGCCTTTGCTGGCCAGTAGAATCCCATCAGACCCGGCGAACAGCGAATGGGGCGAACCCGGCGATCGCCGTTGGCTCGGAGGGAGCGGGCCATGATTTTCCGGTTTGATGACTTCGAATTAGACACCGATGCATTCGAACTTCTCAAGAATGGCGAAAAGGTCGACATCGAGCCTCAAGTGTTTTCCGTCATCCAGTTTCTCATCGAAAACAGAGACCGCTTGATTTCTAAATCGGAACTCATGGAGGTCATCTGGAACGGGCGGATCGTTTCTGAGGCGGCCATCAGCAGCCGCATCCGTTCCGCCCGAAAAGTGCTGGAAGATACCAAAAAGCCCCGGCGTATGATCCAGACGGTCCACGGGCGAGGATTCCGGTTCATTGCTCCGATGACTGACATGGCCGGCCCGAAAGCCCTCACCAAATCATCGCCATCGAACCTGCTAACTGATGCAGCAGATCATCCAACGGCGTTGCCTGAGCGCAGGAATCGACCGTCCGTAGCAGTGCTCCCATTTGAAAATTTCGGCACTGGCAATGAAGACGATTTCTTCGCTGCCGGATTGACCGAGGAAGTCATCGCGAACCTCTCCCGGTTCCATGATCTGTTTGTGTTTTCCCGTTCAACCACAGCGGCGCTCGCCCGCCAAAACGTCACCATAGCTGAGCTCCGGCAGACGCTTGATGCGGATTTCGTTATCGAGGGCAGCGTGAGGAGGTCCGACACCCGGGTTCGCGTCACGTTTCAGCTGATCGACACTGCCACAGATGGGCACCTTCTGGTCGAAAAGTTCGATCGCGAGTGCACGCTTGAGAATGTATTCGACATCCAGGACAAGATTTCTCTGTTGATAGCCGCGCGCGTGGCAAATCGGCGCGACCTGCTGAACGACGCGGCACCACGAGCCAATCGCCAAGGCCGACCTGCAACGTGGCCGACCTATCGGTCCATTGTTCAGTACTACGAATATGTCAGGGTTCGGGACCCTCAGACGCATGCCGCCGTACGGGACGATTTGCGCGACATACTCGCTGAGGACTCAAATTCTTCCGATGCCTGCGCAGCCCTGGCCGTCGTTTTGCTTGATCAGTACCGGTTTCCCGTCAGAGCGCGCGACAGTGGAGCAATTTTGAACGAGGCGCACAGATACGCGAGGCAGGCGGTGTCGCTCGACCCCGACAATGCCTTTGCCCATCAGGCAATTGCGATGGTCCAGTTCTACAGGGGCGAGTTCCAGACCTTCGTCGATTCGGTCGAAAAATCGACCGCTCTCAACCCCGGCAAGTCGGATGCGCTGGCCGAATTCGGATATTGCTATTACATGGCCGGTCACATCGAACGCGCACTCCATTATCTGGATCGGTCTTCCGAACTCAATCCACTGGAGGACCACATCCCTCGGCTGTTCCGGGCCGCGTGCTTTTTCATGCAGGACAGGTTCCAGGATGCAATGGTCGAAATTGGCAGATCACCCATGCCGGGTGCGTACTGGTATCATGCCTATGCTTTGTGCATTGCGCATGCGGCCGGCAATTCCGAAAGAGCAGAAAAGGAAGCCGCCAGAATGCGAAAACAGTTTCCGAACTTCATGACCGATCGGCTGGCCATGAACGAAATCTTGCGCGTGTCGCCCGAGGTCGACGAAAAGTTCGCAAGAATCTGGCGGCTTTACCTTTCCTGAATGCGTGTCCGCATCACTCGCTCCTGAGATAACGCATATAATCGGGATCAACCTCGGCGATTGGCCAGGCTTTGATCGAGGGAACTTCGAAAGGATGCTCGGATTTGGCGTGGGCAAACAGGGCTTCCCGATCCTCGCCGGGCAATTTGAAGATGAGCTGTACCTCCCGGTTCTCGACCACGTCACCCTTCCAGAGATAGCTGGTCCGCATTTCGGCTGAAATATTGTAAGCCTTGGCCAGACCTTTCAGGAGCGCACTTTTGCCGATTGCCTCGGCCACTTCGGCACTGGGGCAATTGACGATCACGAACCAGGCTTCGTTTGTTTCCATGGGGTCTCCGTTGCGAGCGATCCGTTGCACAGAAGCGGATGGAGGTCCCCATCAACGTCCGGACTCAAATCGACGGCCTGCAAGATACATCCGCATTCATCCCCTGGCATCCTGTTGGCGAGGGACATCTCCTGCAGGTGACGTCCACTCGATGTTGAGCACCGATCCCAGCACAGTCCGCTGCAGCGTCATTCTGCCGCGAACGCCAAAACGGCTGTAGATGGCGATCGTGTGTTGGCGAACCGTTTGCGCGCCGATCCCCAGGATCGTTCCGATGTCGGTGTTGCTTTTACCCTTGAGCATCCAGAAGACCACCTCCGCCTGGCGTTCGGTGAGTCCCAGACCGATCAAGGCCCGGGTCAGATCGGGTGTGAGCTCGGCGGCTTGAAGCAGACGCATCCGATGAGCGGCGCGTTTTTGGCGCAAGACAGGCTGTCCCAGACGCTGCAGAAGCGTCAGCCGTTGGATGTCGCCGCGCGTGAAATTGCGCCCTTTCCGATTCAGCGGAACTCCCAGTACAAGGGGCAGTGCGCCCGAAAGAGCACCACTACGCGGATCCATGCCGAGATGCATGACGAGCTGATGGTTGGTCTCGACCTCCCGGAACAGTTCCCTGTATATGCCGCTGCCGTAAAAACTGCCGAGGTCGGTGACATCGGAGAGCCGGATGACCGCCGCATCGTGGTTCTCCTTGCGATACCGAAGCACGGGATGGGTCGGCATGAAATGCTGCCAAACGGACGCTTTGCGGTGTACCCAATCAGCGATCTCCGGTTCGCTCGAATAGAGGCGCGTACGACCGAAATATTCGTCGACCTCCGCGTAGCCGCCATGATCGCTCGGCACGAGGTCCATTGCTGTTCGAACCAGTTCCGACGTGGTGTCTTCGAGACTGCTCGCCTCGGACATGGCCAGGATCCCTTCAGCCACACGTCGGCAATCCGCATCGGAAACCTCGCGAAATTCCATTGTTACCCCACTAACTGGTGTATGGCATCGCACTGCCGATCATAGTTGAAGTGATGGCAAAGTGCTACTGGAGGGGGTTTCGCCGGGGATTACCTCCGCAACCTCATATTTTTGCGGAAATACTCCGGCTGTCTCCCACTCCACGTCAGTCAACTGCTGATAGGGGGCGATTTACCGATCAATACACGAAAAGCCTTCTTCGCATTGATCCGGGGAGACGCAAATGCCCGAGGATACATTTATCGGCGGAGCCGGCAACCAGACGCATGATGGCGGGGTCGATCTGGATACAGTCGAGTACGCCGGCTTCTCAAGTGATTACACGATCACCCGCAATTCCGACGGTTCGCTAACGGTTGTTGACAACAATACCGGCGACGAGCTCGACGAAGGTACGGACATACTGCACTCCATCGAGCGTATCCGCTTCCTCGAGGACGGGGTAACGGTTTGGTATCCCGCCGTGCGGCTCGGCGACGAGGTTCGGGTCAACGAACACACCGAGGGCTTCCAATCCACCCCGCAGACCATCCAGCTGGTGGACGGACGGGTGCTTTTCGTGTTCACCACGTGGAACAGCACCGATGGCGATGCTGATTTAGATGGCATCGCGGCGCGGCTGGCTACTGCGAATGCCGACGGCAGCTTCACCTTCACCAACGAGGTGAGGGTCAACGAGCACACCGCCGTTTCCCAGAGCGCACCGCAGGTCATACAACTCGCCGACGGACGTATCCTGTTCCTGTTCGAAACCCAGGACCCGGCGAATGGTGACATTGGTAGCGGCGGCCTGGCCGCGCGGGTTGGTACTGCCAATCCGGACGGCAGTCTCGCACTCACCGACGAATTACGCGTTAACCAGACGACCCCCGGTCAGCAGACCTTGCCTGAGATGATCCAGCTCGAAGACGGCAGAGTTCTGTTCACCTTTCGGTCCTGGACCAGCAATCTTGATTCCTGGGACCTTCGGGCCCGCGTCGGCACGGTCAACCCGGACGGCACCGTCACCTTCACCAACGAGTTCCCGGTCCACGTGGATGACGCCGATAACACGCGTGACCTGAGGCCGATACAGCTCGCCGACGGGCGTGTCCTAGTTGTCTACAGTACCGACGATACCGACAATGACGACAGCGTTCGGGACGTGGCCGTGCGGGTGGGCACGATCAACCCTGACGGATCGGCCACCCTGGGCAGCAGAATCCGGGTCAACGAACATATCGACGGTTCCCAAGAGTTAGCCGAGGTCACACAGTTGGCCGACGGAAGGGTGCTGTTTGTGTTCCGCACCTGGGTTCTGGGCGATGAGGGTTTAAGCGAAATCGCCGCCAGAATCGGGACGGTTCAGGGCGACGGATCGATCGTTTTCGGCGTCGAGTTTCGAGTCAACGAGCACACGGTCGGTTCCCAGAGCCAATCGCAGGTCATCCAGCTGTCGGACGGACGGGTCCTGTTCATATATCGAGGCTCCGACCCGACGGACGGTGACGGCAGTTGGAGCAGTATCGCAGCGCGGATCGGCACCGTCGAAGCCGACGGCTCGATGACCTTCTCCGAAGAATTCCGCATCAACGAGCACATCGCAGGTGTGCAGGAGTTTCCGCAGGCTACCGAACTGTCGGATGGCCGGATTGTCTTCACCTTCTCCACCGACAGTCCGGATTTTTTCGGTGTCGGTGTCTCCAATGTTGTCACCCGAATCCTCGATCTCGGCGGTGGCGGCACGGATGGGCCTGAAACCCTTGTGGGGATCGAGCCGGGCGTTGCCCTAGTGGGCTACGGCGGTGCCGACACGCTGCTCGGCAGCGATGGCGATGATCGACTCGATGGCGGCCCGGGACCCGACCTCTTGAAAGGCGGTCCCGGCGCCGACCGTTTCATTCTCGGCAATACCAATGATCTCGATACGATCGGCGACTTCAACGCCAATGACGATTTCATCGACGTATCGGCACTGTTCGGGGGACTGACCCTGAGCCAGGCCAATGTGAAGGATTTCCTGCGCCTCGACATGGTCGACGGCCCATGCGTGCTGCAGTTCGATCCCGATGGGCCGGTGGGCAACGGCGCCAGCGCGCCCTTCCAGAACGCCGCGTTCATCGAGGGGCTGCAGCTCGGCGATACGGTGCAGATCATCGATGATGCCGACACCGCACCGGTGACGGTCACCATCAGCTATGACGGTCCACTGTCGCCGACGGCGCGAGACGACGAATTGATCATCCCCGAAAACCTGCCGGCGGTTATCAACGTTTTCGCCAACGACGATTTCGGCGCCGACGGTGTCGATCCGGCAACCGGAGTGAGTTCCACCGATCCAGGCGACGGTACGCTGAGTTTCGATTCGGTCACCGGTCAGTTCACCTACACACCGTCGAACGGTTTCAACGGCCCCGATGCCTTCACCTACACGATCGAAGACGCCAACGGCGACGAGTCGACGGCAACCGTCGATCTCGACGTGCGGGATCCCGCCGATATTCCCTCCCCGGTGATCCGGCTGGACGACGAAGATCGGGTCAACGAGCACACTGCCAACGACCAATCGACAGCACAGGTCGCCCAGATTGGCAACGGCCGCGTGGTTTTTACCTTCGAGACTTATGCCGGTGCCGACGGCGATACGGATGAGAACAGCATCGGTGGCCGGGTCGGCACGGTCAATGCCGATGGGATTATCACGTACGGAGACGAGTTCAGGGTCAATCAGTATCCGCAGGACTGGCAGTTCAATCCGCAGGTGCTGGCGCTAGCCGACGGCCGTGTGCTCTTCACCTTCCGAACCAATGATCCGAGCAACGGCGACACCACCGGCAATTTCGGCAGGCCCGACAGCATTGCCGGGCGCGTTGGAACCGTCAATGGCGACGGCACGGTGACCTTCGGCAACGAGTTCCTGGTCAACGAACACACAACAGATGGACAGTTCTCTCCACAGGTAGCACAGCTTGATGACGGTCGCCTGCAGTTCACCTTTGCAAGCGAGGATCAGACGGACAGCCCCACGGCCAGTACCTGGATCGGTCAGGAACACATCGCGGCCAGGGTTGGCACCGTGAACGTCGACGGCTCCGTCACCTTCACCGGTGAGCATCGTATCCACGAACATTATGCCTCCGTTCAAGCCACCCCCCAAGTAACGGAACTCACCGACGGTCGTGTTCTGTTCACCTTCTCCACCTTTGACAGCGCGGATGGAGACGGCGATGGCACCAGCGTCGCGGGGCGTGTCGCAACCGTCAATGGCGACGGCACATTCAGCTTCGGCGACGAATTCCGGATCAACCAGCATACTGACCGGTTCCAGTCTGAACCGCAGGCGATCCAACTGGCGGACGGGCGGGTGTTGTTTCTGTTCCGAACCGACGACCCGGCCGATGGCGACGACAGCGATTATGGACTGTCGGCACGGGTCGGTTCGGTGCAGCCGGACGGATCGGTCGATTTCAGTGACGAGTTACGCGTCAACGAGCATATCGTTGACCAGCAGGACAACGGACAGGTGTTGCAGCTGGCCGACGGCCGCGTCCTGTTCCTGTTCCGGACGGAAGACCCCACCGACCGCGATGCCGACACCGCCGGCATAGCGGCGCGCATCGGGGATATCCGCGGCGATGGATCGATCGAATTTGGCGATGAGTTCCGCATCAATCTGCATACCGCCAACTGGCAGGGCGAACCGGAGGTGGTGCAACTGGCCGACGGCCGCTTGCTGTTTTCCTTCAGCACCGAAGCCAACGCCGATGGAGACGATCACGCCGTAGCCTATCGGGTGGTCGATCTCGACGGCCAGGGGACGGAGCGATCGGAGACGCTGGTTGCCACTGATGCCGGCGGCAAGCTGGCCGGCCTCGGCGGCGATGACATCCTCATCGGAAGTTCCGGCGACGACTGCTTCCTGTGGAATGTCGGCGATGGCCGCGACACCGTCGACGGCGGTGCCGAGACCCATGCGGACGTCATGGAGATCCATGGTGACGCCACGGCGGAGACTTTCGACATCTACTCCAGTGCCGAAGCCGTCGCCCAGATCGGCTACGCCGGCGATGCCGAAATCGTCGTCACCCGCAACGGAACCATCATTGCCGAGCTGACCGAGATCGAGGATATCGTCATCGACGGAAACGGCGGTGGCGATACCTTCAACACCCATGGCTCCTTCGACGGCACCAATCTGGCAACGTCAACCATCGCCCATTTCGGCTCGGCCGCTGACGACACGGTCGACCTGTCCGGCCTCTCCTCCGAGCATCGCGTCGTGTTCCATGCCGGCGGCGGCGATGATGCCATCACCGGCGACCGCGACCAGGACCTGATCGACATCACCGGCCTGACGATTGTGAGCGTCGAACCGATCGCAGGCGACCGGTTCCGCGTGACCTTCGATAACGGTTCGACGCTCACCTATGACGGCAAGGCCGGCTTCGCCGAGAACGCCGGAACCGATGATGAAACGTCAGTCACGATCGAGCCGACCGCTCAGGACGATACAGCCGCGACGGATGAGGACACCTTGGTTCAGGTGACCACCGGACTGGGGCTTCTGGCCAATGATTCCGATTTTGATGACGGCACGCTGTCCATCGTCGCCGTCAACGGCAATGCCTTCGTCTTCGGCGCACCCATCGCGCTGGCATCAGGCGCCCGGTTGACGGTCAATGCCGACGGATCCTACGCCTACGATCCCAATGGCGCCTTCGAGGGATTGAATGAAGGCGAGGCCGATAGCGACAGCTTCACCTACACGATCGATGATGGCCAGGGCGGCCAGGCAAGCGCCACCGTGACCATTGACATTGACGGTCGCGACGACGGCCCGATTCTGGGCACACCGGATGAGGACACCCTCGACGGCACCGGTGGCAGCGACGACATCCGGGCACTGGCCAGCGACGACACGATCAACGGCTCCGGCGGGTCCGACCTGATCGATGGCGGACCAGACCACGATGCCGTCGTCTATGACGGCGAACGCGCCGACTATACCCAGACCCTCAATGGCAACGGCACGATCACCGTCGAAAAACCGGGCGGCGGAACCGACACACTGACCGACATTGAGCGCATCGACTTTACCGACGGCGACTTTGTCTACGACCTGACCAGCCCCAATACCGGCTTCGGTTATCGGATCTACCAGGCCTCTTTCGGCCGCACGCCCGACGAGGGCGGCGTGCGCTTCTGGATCGGCAATCTCGACAATTTCGACCAGCAGGGCTGGAGCGATTACGAGAAGGAGCAGTTCCTGGCGAGCCAGTTCATCCAGTCGGACGAGTTCCGCGACCTCTACGGCGCCAATCCGAGCAACTTCGAATACATCGACGCGATGTACCAGAACGTGCTGTTCCGGCTGCCGGATCAGGCGGGCTACGACTTCTGGGTGGGCGGCATGGAAAACGACGGCCTGACCCGCGAGGACATCCTCATCGCCTTCACCAAGAGCGACGGAGAACGTCAACAACAACAGCCAGAACCTCGATGATGGCGTCTGGGTCGTATAAGGCGGCTCCGGTCGTTGGCGATGACTGTAATCAACCCCGATTCTGGATAAGGAAATTGGTGGAGAGGATCTTTTCGAACCACGAACGACATGATTCAAGATCGCATCTGAAACAACACGAGCGAGCCCCCTCATGTCGTTGTCTACCACCGCAATCTTCTGCTGTCTCGATGATTTCGCGAAGACCTTTGAAGACTGGGAACGACATCACCTTCTCCCGACAGGCCGCAAACGCCGCCGATCGGGCAAGCTGTGCCTCAGCGAGATGCTGTTCATCATGGTGCTTTTCCACCTCTCGCCGTTCAAGGATTTCAAGCATTTCTGGCATTACGGCGTTGAGCAGAAGTACCGCGACTATTTCGGCGAAATCCCGTCATACGGGCGTTTCGTATCGCTCATGCCACGGCTTTTCATCCCGTTTTGCGTACTCATGCATAGCCTTACCGGCGACCAGACCGGCATCTATGTCGCGGACAGCACCAAGATTGCCGTGTGCCACAATCTACGCATTTCCCGCAACCGCGTCTTTGCCGACCTGGCGAAACGCGGAAAAACCACAACAGGCTGGTTCTATGGCTTCAAGCTGCACGTGGTCATCAACCACAAGGGTGAAATCATGGCTATCAAGATCACTCCCGGCAACACTGACGACCGTGCCGTTCTCGACGATATGACCCGTGAACTGGAAGGCAAGGTGCTGGCCGACAAGGGCTATATCTCCAAGGAACTCTTCGCCAAACTGTGGCGGCGGGGGCTCCATCTGATCACAGGCATCCGCCGCAACATGAAGAATTATCTCATGCCGCTGCTCGACAAACTGTTGCTGCGCAAGCGCTTCATCATCGAGACGCTGTTCGACAGGATGAAATCGCAAATGGGGCTCGAACACACCAGGCACCGCTCCCCAATCAACGCCTTCGTTCACATCCTGTCGTGTCTCGCAGCTACACGCTCGGCAAAACAAAGGTCAGCATGAGGGGCGTTCAATGACGAAGCCGCTTATCCAGAATTCGGGTTAATCAGGACATAAGCGCGCTCGATCCCGCGCCAGCCGAGATCGAAAGGCAGCAACGCTGATCTTGGTGGTTAGGTTCTCCGTCAAAGCCGGGGGCACCCTCTAACCATTGTCTATGATTTGCAGGCTTTCAAAAACTGCTGATCATAGGAATGAAGAGGATGCCTGGTTTTGACGTTACGCTGAACCTGCCGGATTTTACAATCGAGAAGTCCAGCGGGTTCAACCCGATCGTTCACGATGTTAAGTGCCATCATGTCCCTCAGTGTCCGCATTGCGGCTGTCGGACACTGCGCACCAAGGACAAGATACTACGCTGTGTTTGGCATGAGAGCGTTGGCCATCGGCGAGTGCTGTTGCGGTTCTTCGTGTGTAAATATCTCTGTTGCTCCTGCGGACGCTACTTCCGGCAGCGCCTTGAAGGGATCATGCGGTGGCAGCGCAGCACCGAGGCTCTCAAACGGCAGGTCTATCGGCTGCACACCCATGGCATCTCACGCAAGGCCCTGGCCCGAGGAATGCGGCAAGTCGGACAGCACGATCTCGCGCTACTACGATCAGATGTACCGGCTTGAGAACCGCAAACTCCTGTCTTTGCAAACGCCGCGCATCCTGGGGATTGATGAGCACTTCTTCTCAAGGCGGATGCGGTTTGCGACCACCTTTTGCGACTTGCAACGCCGCCGTGTCTTCGACGTAGCTGCGGGCCGCTCGGCGGTGTCTCTGGCCGATTATCTCAATCAAATGAAAGGCAAAGACCGTGTCCGCATCATCTGCATGGACCTGTCGGAGACCTATCGCTCCATTGCCAGAACCCACTTCCCCAAAGCCCTCGTCGTGGCCGATCGGTTCCATGTCGTGCGCATCGCTCTGCATCATCTGCTCAAAACCTGCCGCTTCATCGATCCCGATCTGAAAGACAGGCGCGGCTTGAGCAAACTGCTGACCAAGCATGCCAGCAACCTCACGCAACGGCAGGCACGACGCCTCACAGACTACCTTGATCGCAAGCCGGCCATCGAACGCATCTATCGTTTCAAGGAAGATCTGATGGAGGTGTTAACCGCCAAGAACCAATCCAAAAGACAGTGCAGGACATTGGTTCGCCGGCTGCTGGAGGCCATCGACCAACTCCGGCTGAGCGGCTTCAAGGATTGTCAAAAGCTCGCAAACACACTGCAAAGCTGGCAGGAAGAGATCGCACGCATGTGGCGCTTCTCACGCTCAAACGGGATCACCGAAGGCTATCATCGAAAAATGAAGCTCATCCAACGCAGAG
This sequence comes from Trididemnum miniatum, assembly GCA_964006365.1. Taxonomy (NCBI): domain Eukaryota; kingdom Metazoa; phylum Chordata; class Ascidiacea; order Aplousobranchia; family Didemnidae; genus Trididemnum; species Trididemnum miniatum. The sequence goes on along the minus strand of CAXFYD010000245.1, from coordinate 1,321 downwards.
CATTCGGGTTCCGAAACTTCGAAAACTACAGAAAGCGCGTTCGGGCTCTCTGCGCCTAAAGGTCAAAGAAGGAGAATCCTAATACAGAACTGACCCACACTCTGCAGATCATAGGCGGGTGCCCCCGTATACGACGAAGACCCGGCGGTTATCGAAGTTTCCTGGGAGGTTTTGGTGAGCCGACAGGGGTTCGAACCCTGGACCTACTGATTAAAAGTCAGTTGCTCTACCAGCTGAGCTATCGGCTCCCGAGAGGTTGTTGAACCCCTCAAAAATTTGCGCGGACCATATGCACGGCGACCCTGCGGGTCAATATCAAATTATCGTCTCAAACGCTTTCTTTGCGGTTAATTGCCACGTCGCGCGAAAAGGTGACTGGCGTGTGATCGGCAAGCCGCCTATGTAGGTGCCGAATGCAACCAGGGTGTGACGCGTGAGCATAGCCGATATCTCCGTACTTGCCGCGATTCTCGCCGGTGCGTTGTCGTTTTTATCGCCCTGCGTGCTGCCGCTTGTTCCGCCCTATCTGTGCTACATGGCCGGAGTCAGCGTTGACGACTTCCAGGCGGAAGGAAACGGCGATGCTGCCATACGGCGGTCGGTGATGTCCGCGTCTGTTCTGTTTACGCTCGGCTTTGCCACTGTGTTCATTGCATTGGGGGCCGGCGCGTCAACCATCGGCGGCGTACTGCGCTCGCATATCGTTGTGCTCGGGCAAATCGCCGGCGTCGTCATCATTATCATGGGGCTGCATTTCCTCGGCTTGTTCAAAATAGGCATTTTGACCGTGAGGCTCGTTTCCAGGGAGGCGGTACACCGGCGACCTTGACCGGCGCCTACATCATGGGCCTGGCCTTCGCCTTCGGCTGGACGCCCTGTATCGGGCCGGTCCTCGGCGCAATCCTGGGCGTTGCCAGCGCGAAAGATACAGTCGGGCAGGGCGCCTTTCTCCTGGCGGCATACTCCCTCGGGCTTGCGGTGCCGTTCTGGATTGCCGCCGCCTTCTCCGGAGTGTTCATGCGTTTCTTGAGCAAGTTTCGCCGGCATCTCGGCACGGTGGAGAGGGCCCATGGGCGGCTTGTTGGTTGTAACGGGTGTCCTGTTCCTGACCGGCGGCATGCAGTCGATGGCCTTCTGGCTGCTCGAGACCTTCCCCGCGCTATCCCAAATCGGTTGAGGCCACCGGTTCCTTCTTCGCCGGACCAAGCGGCACCGTAGCGATGATGACGCCCCCAAGGACAAGCAGCGTGCCGATCAAATGGTGCAGCTGGAACGACTCTCCCAGGAAAACGACTGCGAGAACGACGCCATAAACAGGCAC
>CAXFYD010000244.1:0-19642 GCA_964006365.1 Trididemnum miniatum | reverse complement strand
TGGTTTGCTCCGACGCATTGGGCTTGCCGTCCAGGATCAGAGCATCGAAGCGCGGTGCTTCGCCAAGCGCTGTTTTCACCGAAGCAAAGCTCTGCACTTGGATTTCAGGGAGACGGCATGCTCTGCGCGCCGTCCCGCCCAATGGGTGCAGGTTTGCTGTTGTGTATCGAGGTCTGCGATTTTGGTTGACAGGCCCCGGCGACGAACTCGCGGGCCATCATGCGGGCGAGGGTGGACTTACCCACGCCGCCTTTCTGGGACACCATCCCAATGATGTAAGTCATGTGCTGCTCCGATCTGCCAAATCGTTATTTTCTTTCATGCTAGCACGCTTCGCACCTTTGCGCCAAGCATGCTCAGATGTTTTCCACAAAGGCGCATTGCATGGTTGCATGCAAGTTGGATTCCAATTTGGTATCTGACCATTCGTTCGATGTAGATTCGGTGTGATTGCCTTGGGAGATGTGACATGGAACCGATCTACATGGACGACAGATTACCTTACCTGGTTGCGCATGCACCTGTCTCTCAACGCGTCGCTGACGTTGCGGCTGAGTACTTTGAAAGTAAATACAAACCCGCTAGCGATGTCAAAAACCAGCCATGCTTTGTGCTCCAACGGCGTCCGGTAGTAGCGGCCTCGATTAAAGAAAAATCACTCTGTTACTATGTGTTCGTACAGAATGAAGTGAGTGTATTTGGAGGCGAGGGGCTTGGCTGCATTGCGGGCGCAATGGCCAAAGCTAACGCGGACATTTCAAATCGGCTTCGCAACTCGCTCGGTGCCGACGAAGTGTTCCCGGAAGACCACGATTTCAAGATGTTGTTTCAAATTTCAAGAATGATGCCATGAACACCCCAGAGCGCTTTCCCAAAAAAAATACTGTTGAGTCATTTCAATTGCTTAGTCGAAAGCTTCGACTCTTGGTTGGCCAGTTGTGGGAGGACAACGACCTTGAGATGGTGGACTTTCGAGTCACCGGCTTCAAAATTGCAGACGAAAAGTTGTCTCAGGGTGACGATGATCCAAAAAGCTCCCTTTCCGCGGAGTGGATCCGAAAGAGCAAATCAGCGGATGTCTTAAATTGCCACACCAGGACACTGGAAATCATAGTCGAAGTGTGCCGGACCGAAATCCCTAAGCTAAGAAAAGCTGGCTTAGATGTGTATCATCTCGAAGACAGGTTTCCCGTGGAAGATTTCACAGACCTATTGGGTTTAGGAAGGGGCAGCATGCGCAGGAAGTTTTCCACTGAGTTAGATAGTTGGTTTGTGCAGCACCAAGCCCCACCTGAGCTCCTATTCACAACTGAGAAGGCCGCTCATCGCTTTTACGAACGGTACAAGGTTTACGACCAAGTTGTGAGGATGTCTAAGGAAGATGAATCAGCGAGGTGCATGAAGCTTCGCCTGCTTTCGGTTGCGCCACGTCGGTTGATCAAGTCCAATCGACATTGGGGCGTAACATGCAAGCTTTCGTTTCCATCTAGCGACGGTGCACTTACATACGAATACAACGGCTATGTATCCGATGCTCGTGACAACGCGCTTATTTGGCAGTTCTATGAGGATGCACGTGGAGCAGCAGACATGCTTTCTATGATGACTACGAAGGGAAATCCTGAAGCAGGTTCAGACATCACCGGAAAGTTGCTCACAATCTCGGAACCACCACTATACGACGTCATTTCTGAGAATGTGACAATCGCAAAAACCAGTTGAAATCCAAGCGTAAAACATAGAAAAGAAGAGGAAAAATCCTACAACTCCAACGAACAAGATGTCTCCGTACGTAACATGAGGAGACGTCTGATGATCGAATTAATCGAAGCTGTGTTGTTGCTTATTGTAGCCTCCAGCAACTGTTGGAGTGGAAGACTTTTCGAAGGGTTGCTGGTTGCTACGATTTCTGCTTTGAATTTTGCGCAATCATCTTGGGTTCAGGAAGTTGTATGCCTCATTTTTAGCATGCTTGCATGCAAGGCGCTTTAGCGCGGATAGGGCCCTTTCCTTTTGCAAAAGGCCAAGAAATGTTTATCGGCGTTTTTGACAGCAATGCCGCTCTCGATCACCCATGACCGCCAATCAGCTTGCAATGCGCCAATATCCCAACCAGGTGCGAGACGGCGCGCCTCTTCGCCTATGTCAGGATCAAGGTGCAGGCTTGTGAGCGGTAAGGGCAGGGCGGCTTGCCGGGCTTCCTTTTTTGGCCTTACGACCGCATTGCGGCCCTCAATCGCATAGCTGTAATCGGGCAAGTGGTCGTGCTCCTGATCATCTTCGATGATTTTCCCCAGCAAACGGCGAAACTCTTTCAAAGTTGATCCTGAGCCACACTTCTGGCGTAGCAGATCGAGACCACACTTCCACTGAGGCTGATCGTTGCAATGCTTCCTGGCAATCTCATAAAGCCGCCGCTCTAGCGGTTTGCGCAGCATGAAGTATTGCCGATTAAGGGTCAGGACGTTCTCGTTTTCGATGGCATCGAACACCCATTCGGACAGTTCGATTTCCACATCGAGCATTCGACCATCGCGGGTCTCGCGCACGATTTCGGCCGAGTCGATCAAGCTAAAAACCTTGAAATACTCTTTGCCGCCTTGGCGCAGGTTCGTCTCGATCTGCGTTCCTTGCAGACGGCGAAGAGCATCTTTCAAGAGCTCATACCCACGGCCAGACGTTTGCCGGTTGGTCGCGACAAGCAGATCGTAGGCTTTGAACCGCATTTTTCGGTGGACTTGTCGTCCTTCGTTGAGAGCGGCCATGCATTGGCTGATGCAGTAAATCAGCACGTCACGATCATGAACCGTGGCCAAGCCATGCCTTGAAGGATTAACTTCAATCCAGTTCTCGCCGCGCTCGAAGCGACGTGTACGCATGTCGGGCTTGGTGGAGAGGGTGAATACGGGATTCTCCATTGATGCCATATCGCCCTTTGGCACAGCATCCACGATATCGCAGACGAAGAGATCGCGCTGCGGATGCCGATCAGGCAGCAGCGGAGAACGCGAAGAGGGCAGGGGCGCATTCGTCATTTCACCCACCAACCTGCCAGAATCGTTTCGTCATTTCACCCACCATGGGTCAATATCGTCACTTCACACACCGTAGGTCAAGATTCGTCACTTCACACACCGATTCTCTCTGTGGATATCCGCCAACACCTTTCGTCACTTCACACACCGAAATTCGTCACTTCACACACTTTCTTTCGTCATTTCACCCACCAGATATGGAAAACGGCGCTGTTTTGCCGTTCTTTATCAGCGTGTTACAAGTTCATTATTTTCCTGTAACTCTTTAATAACTCTATTTAACTCCCTAGCACGCCTACGGCTCGCAAAATGAATCCGCCAAAGGCGGATAATCTGACGGCTATAGGACCGCTATGCGGTCACGCCGTCTGGTTCACCTCCAGCTCACCAAAGAACAGGGCGGATCGTGCCAAGCACTCGGGCACCGCATCGCTGAGTAGATGCCTGAGCCATTCAAGAACCATGCATCAAGGCAACCTGCTACGCAGGGGCTCCGCCTCCTTGACGCAGAACCTTGAACGTCTCCGAGACGGCATCAGCGATAGCGGCTCCGAAGAACAGGCACTTAGGCTCCAACACTGCGCGTTGCATGCAAGCATGCTTGGCGCAAGTTGGGCTAACTTCGACCCCCCTGGGGTGTAAGGCAAATACAGGGGCATCAAAAAAGAATTGTGGAAAGCAGATACCATATTTGGGTGTGGTGAACTATTAGCGCCCAATCTATGCTATGAAACTATGGGGTGTTCCCATTATGTTCGATTCTTGGAATTCACTATGGCGCAGTCACTATCCGTTCAACCAACCTTCGAAGGGTTTTGCCCTGTTTCGGAAGCGGTTAAACGTCTGGCCGATGAAGGGGGGATCGAGCAACGCGGTGCAATCTACACCAAGCGTGAAGTTGTAAATTTCATCCTCGACTTGGCTGGGTACACCACCGACCAACCCCTTGAACAGTTCCGTCTTCTCGAGCCGTCCTTTGGAGATGGCGACTTCATTCTTCCGGTCATAGAGCGTTTGTTGACTGCCGCGCAACGTGCGCCTGGTGGCTTGACGTTCGAACTCCTCGCTCCGGCCGTGCGCGGCGTAGAGCTCCACCGTGAGACCTTCGAGCGCAACCGACAATCCGTGAGAGCCCTCATGATAGAGCAGGGCGTTTCTGAAGCGGACGCTGATGCCTTGTTGAACACTTGGTTTACGCAAGGCGACTTTTTGCTTTGCGAGTTTGACCAGGATTTCACTCATGTTGTCGGGAACCCTCCTTATGTGCGTCAGGAGGCGATCCCCGATGTGCTGATGAGCGAGTACCGACAGCGCTACAGCACGATCTACGACCGCGCGGACATCTATGTGCCCTTCATTGAGCAATCCCTGCGCTTGTTGAGTTCAAAAGGAAAACTGAGCTTCATTTGCGCTGACCGGTGGATGAAGAATCGCTACGGCAAAAAGCTACGTGAGCTTGTCAGCAAGGCGTATCAACTCACAGCCTACATCGACATGGTTGGCACCGATGCCTTCCACTCCGAGGTCAGTGCTTATCCAGCAATCACTGTGATCGAGCGCAGGTCGCCTCATGACACGATTTATGCGACTCGAGTCTTTGCGCGGCCGGAGATTGATCGAAAGGCCCTTGGCAAGCTTGCGCGTGAGCTCGCGGCGCCAAAGCTGAAATCCTCGAGCGGCATTCGAGAGATCGGGCGAGTAGCTGCCGGTGGCGAGCCTTGGATACTGGAAGATTTCGATGCACTTGCTCTGGTGCGCCGCCTCGAGGCCGAGTTGCCAACCATCGAGGAAGCGGGCTGCAAGGTTGGGATCGGCGTTGCAACTGGCGCAGATAAAGCCTTCATCGCAGATTTCGAAGAGCTCGACGTGGAGCCCTCCCGTAAGCTTCCTCTGGTGATGACCAAAGACATCCTTGAGGGCCATGTCCAATGGCGGGGCAGGGGGGTCGTCAATCCCTTTGGCGATGATGGAAAACTCGTCCGCCTCGAGGACTTCCCGAAGCTTAAGAGCTACCTTGAATATCGCTTTGAAGAGATCGGAAAGCGGCATATTGCGACCAAATCCCCCCAGAATTGGTACCGCACCATTGATCGCATCTACCCCGAGCTCGCAGTCCGTGAGAAGCTCCTGATCCCTGACATTAAGGGAGATGCATCTATCGTCTACGAGGGTGGGAAGCTCTATCCGCACCACAACCTCTATTTCATAACGTCCAACACTTGGGACGTGCGCGCCTTACAAGCCGTCATGCGGTCCGGGATCGCCCGTCTCTTCGTATCGCTCTATTCGACAAAGATGCGCGGGGGGTACTTGCGGTTTCAGGCTCAGTACCTTCGACGCATCAGGCTCCCCCATTGGGAGAGCGTCAGCGAAATGACCCGCGCGCAGTTGGAGCGCCATGCGGAAACTGGCAACCGCCAAGAGCTCAACAAAATCGTGACCTCTCTCTACGGCCTGTCTGCCGATGAGATGGCACTGATCGAGGGAGCGCCCACGCAATGACCCTCGATCTTGCTAACTACGAAGATCAAGCGCGTGAGGCGGTTAAGCTCTTCTGGGGGAACCGGGAGGCAGCAATGGCTAAGCAAGCTGAGTCCGGCAACCAGGATGCCGGTGCGCGGGGAGCAGTGACGGCGGGTAAGAACCTCGACGGGTTTGTTGGTATGGTTCAGTCGTTGGTAGAAGCAAACGGTCTTTGGGACGCTGAGATTTGCGTGAAGAAGAAGGTTCTTGTTCTGCCTGGGTTTTACCGGCCAACAAAAGAGTGGGACATGCTGATTATGAGGCGCGGCGAGTTGGTTGCCGCGCTCGAGTTCAAATCCCAGGTTGGCCCATCTTTCGGGAACAATTTCAACAACCGTTCCGAAGAAGTCATGGGCAGCGCTCATGATCTTTGGACCGCTTATCGAGAAGGGGCGTTTGGCGATGGTGCGGCCCGCCCGTTTCTCGGATGGCTCATGCTCGTTGAAGAGTGTGAAGCGTCAACGGTTCCAGTGAGAGTCGCCGAACCGCATTTCCGGGTCGATCCGGTTTTTCGAGGTGCATCCTACGTTGAGCGTTACGACGTCTTGTGCAAGCGCCTGGTGCAGGAGGGGTTATACACCAGTACCGCGCTAATGGCGTCCCCGCGTGAGGCTGTTGATGATGGCCGACATAAAAGTATGAGCGATATCACATCGCTAAAGACGTTTGTGGCCGACTTTGCCGGTCACATCGCGGCCGTTGCAGCAAGGTCGGGTTAAAAATGAAAATCAAAAAAGTTCATGTCCAAAGCTATCGGTCGGTTATTGATAGTGAAGAATTTGAGGTCGATGGCGACAAGACAATTCTAGTCGGCCCAAATGAGGCGGGGAAAACAGCGCTGCTTCAAGCGATCCAGCATCTCAACCCCCCGAAAGGTGTCAAACCGCTTAGTGCTCTCAGGGATTATCCGCGAGCGCACTACAACAAGATCACTTTGGGCGAGGTCGATCCCGCGAAAGTTCGGGTGGTAGAAGCCGAGTTTGAGCTGGATGATGATGATCGAGAGTATCTTCCAGAAGGTATGAAGGACGCCAACTATGTCCTTTGGCGTAATCTAAATAACACGACTGGTCATAGGCTAACCGGCGCGCCTGCCAAGAAAACCTATAAGGATTTAGAAAAGGATTTGATCCGCCTCGCTTCTCACGCGGATAAGCGGTTCTCCCCTTCGGAAGACAGTTCCGAGCAATCACCAACAGTCTCGCTTAAGGCGGCGACCGAGGGTTGGTATGGCTTTCACACGATAGAGGGTGAAAAGGCCAAAACCTTGATAGATTGGTTAGACGCTGTTCTGCCATTCATTGACGAAGACAACGAAAAAGAAGAAGCGCGGTTCGATGATCTTAAGGCCGGAATCGAGATTGGCGATGCGCGAAACGCAGCGGTTCAAGCCTTACGGTCCCGCGTGCCTGTCTTCGTCCTTTTCAGCAATTACTTCCGTGTCCGCCCTCTCATCCACTTGAGGCAGCTTGCAACTAGGATCACCAACGGAACGCTTGACGATGAGCGCTACGATTACGGGAATGTTTGCCTTTTGAACCTGTTAGGTTTCGACGCGGAAGAGCTCTCCGAAATGGGGGCGTCGGATGAACCAGATGCAAACGACCCGGAGGCTTTGGAGGCGTTTCGAGAGAAACTCGATGAGAGGCAGTATCAATTGAATGCTGCGGAGGTCAGCCTAACTCGGGAAATCCGTTCTGTTTGGAAGCCCGACGAGAGTAAGGGCGAAGCCGCGAAACTCCGACTCCGAGCAGATGGGCAATATCTGAAGGTTACAGTTGAGGACGACCTTGGAGTCGAAGTTGAGCTGGACCAACGTTCGGAAGGCTTCCAATGGCTTGTTTCCTTCTTTGTTGTCTTCTTCTCGGAAGCTCAGGGCGAGCATAAGAATGCTGTTTTGTTGCTAGATGAGCCTGGCATGAGTTTGCATGCGCTAAAACAGCGAGAGTTCCGCAAGACAATTACGCGTTTGGCGGAAGGAAATCAGACCATTTACACAACCCACTCACCTTTCTTGGTCGGGCCAGACGAACTTGATTTGGTGCGTGTGGTTGAAATGGGTAGTCGTGAAGAAGGAACGAAAGTTCATACCTCGATCACGGCCAACGATCCGGCCGCTCTGCTTCCGTTGCAGGAGGCGCTTGGGTACGATCTTGCGCAGAGCCTCTTCACACAGAAGCAAAACCTCGTTTTGGAGGGGCTGACAGATTACTGGTATGTTGAGGCGGTCTCGCAGCTTCTACGCGCATCAAAGGATGCGAACCTTAACCAGAGGATTGCCTTGGTTCCTGCAAACACGGCGGGAAAAGTCGTCTATTTTGCTACCATCCTTCATGCGCAAGGCTTTAAGGTGGCAGCGCTTCTCGATTCTGACAGCGCCGGTGACCAGGCCGCACAGCAGGATACCCTTGTACATACAGTTGGAAATAAGGGAATCTTGAGAACGAAAGACTACTTGGAAGATGAGATCAAAGCCGCCGAGGTGGAAGACCTTCTTCGAGACACACTGATTACTGTCGCCAAATCAGAACTCGGCTGGGATATTGCCGACACCGCGTCTGAGCAGCCAAAAAGACCAATCGTCAGTATTTTTGAGAAAGAGATCAAAGACTTCTCGAAGTACCGACTTGCGAAGGCATTTGTTCGATGGTCGCGCGATAACGAGGCTTCGGACTTGAGCAGCCGTGAGCGGGAGCAGTGGAAGAAGCTTATCGATGCTGTAAATTCGGCTTTGAAATAGCTCATTGGTTCAAATACTTCGAGAGCGTCGAGCGCGACCTGATCCCGAGCGCTTTCATGATCTCGGCCGGTTTCATGCCCTTTGCTTTGAGCTCGCGTGCGCGTGCCGGATCGGCTTTCAAGGTGCCCTTCTTGCGGCCTTTGTAGACGCCGTTGGCTTTGGCGGCAGCAATGCCCGCCGCCTGGCGCTCTTTCATGTTGATAAGGTCGATCTCGGCCACACCGAAGAGGACACTGGCGACGATCTTGCCGACTGTCCCGGATAGATCGAGCTCCTGTGTCACGGACACGACGCGGACACCACGGTCACACCAATCACAGAGCGTGGTGATACCGTCTTTGAGCGAACGGGCGATCCGGTCGAGCTTCCAGACCAGAACGGTTTTGACGTCGCCGGCGAAAATGGCCTTGTTCAGGCCGGCAACGGCCTGGGCGTTCGACTGTGCGACGGATTCCTTTTCTATGAACCAGACGACCTGGTTCGGATCGTCGGGATCATGCCCGTGGCCTCTGAGCCACCGGTTGATATCCGCTAGTTGGGAGTCGTGCTTCTGATCCTGATCAGAAACACGCATGAGGACGCCGATTTTCATCATTTTAGGGTACACGCTAAAATGAACATCGTCACGCTTGAAAATCGCGTTGATCCACAGCGGTTTTCTATCTGCTTCTGATGGCCACCCTAAAATGGACATCCAGGTTCCAGCAGAGCGCTAAGCATGCTTGCATGCAATTTGTTTTGCTGGACTAACTTCGACCCCTTGGGGTGTAAGGCAAATACAGGGGTAATCTAAAACCGCCAGAGCTTCACAGTGTAGTCCTGCCCGGTGGACAGGGCGAAAGTGCCATCATGTGAGTATTGGATATCGTGAATCCGCTCTTGGTGCCCCTTTAGAATTTTGATCGGCTTCCGGTCGGGTAAGCTCCACAGGATGATGTCTTGATTGCGGTGCGCCGTTAGGCAATGCCTGCCATTGGGTGAGATTGCTGCGCCACCTGCTGGAAACGCGGGCGTATATTCATACGAACCGTTCTTCCAGATGGTTTCGTATCGCTGTTCTATTCGGCATTTGTCGATGTTCCAAAAAATTAAATGCGATTCTTGTGCTGATACAGCTAGATTGGCTTTCTGTGATACAGCTAACCCAACGAAATTGTTGTTAGCATTCGTATCGCTCTCGGCGAAAATTCGTTCGCGCGCTTTTAGATCATAAACATGTAGCGCATTTTTGCGCTCGCCGCCGATCACATAGGCATGCTCTCCAGAGCTTGAGACCGCAAGGCCGTTCAGATGGCCTGAGAGTCGATCCAACTGTTGTGCGGTATTTGTTCGGAAGTCATACGTGAACACGCGGCCATCCCAGCCAATGCTGATGGCTTTGTCGTTGCTGCCAAGGAACAGAACCTTCCGGGCCAAGTCTTCATGATCTTCGAATTTTTGAAGGGCTTCACCTGTGGTAAAATCCCAAAGGATAACTTCGCCAGAAGAGTTTGCTGTTACGGCCGTTCTTCCATCTGGAGATACATCGCTGCCGTATGTATCGCTCATACTGTGCCCTACCCATCCACCCAGCACGTGTTTTTCGGATGGGTTCAAAAGTCCGCCCGCCGCAATATCCCATTTGAAGACGCCCGCACCGGCAGCCAGCAGGAAAGTTCTGTCGTCAGGTGAGATCGCGATATGCCATCCCTCGGCGGTATGGCCGCGGGTATTCTCAACCAGACCCAGGTACTTTTTCTCTCTGTACGACTGGTAGCTACGTGAGGGCGAGAGCGTCGGTAGATTTTCAAATGCGGATGCGGGAAGAGGCTCTGCCTCCTAGTGGTCAGTATGAACAGGTTCGGCAACTGCTGTGCTTGTTCGGCGCGCGACTTCGCGGCTCTTTGTCTTCAGGCTGTTTGACGGCTTCGATTTAGCTGCGGGAACATTGGGCGTCGCCTTGGGATGTGGGGTCGCTGGTTTGGCGCGAGGGGAGGATTTTTCGGAGGAAGGCTTGTTCTGATCGCCTTCAGCCTTGAGAACGCCTTGAAAGACATTGAACGCCGTTGCGAGTACCTTTGCCTGGACCTCAGTGGTCGCTTCTTGGCGCAAGATTTTATAGGCTGCCTTTGCCATTGTCAGGGATGCGTTCTCTGGAATTCCAAGGAGTTCGCAAGCTTCGGATCGTGTCATGCGGGTCCTCTCAACTCATAGCCGCCAGAGATATGTGGAGCGTTTTCCTGCGCTGCCGATTACGAAGTCTGCGGAAGGCGAAAAGGTAAAAAAGCGGCATCTTGAGGATGGGAAGGACAGCTTACGAATGGGTTTCAATGCACTCATGTCCCATAGGACGGCTCCCATCATGTAGGGCGTTATTGCCCATTTCCCGTCAGGGGAGATGCTTCCGCCTCGATCAGGGTGTGATAACCCATCGATATACTCGTCGTTTATCGCAGCAATTTTCCGTTCTGTGAGGTTCCACCATGTGTTCTGTGGTGTGGTAATTGCGATTGAACCGTCTGGGGAGACACAAATAGTGCTATGTGCTTCGCCATATTCACGTGGCTCTGTGTAACCAACAACTTTTTGTGCTTCCGCATCCCAGGTTTTGACCACAGCATTATCGCCATAAGTGTAGAAGCGATTTCCATCACTAGAAACCGCGAGACCAGTAAGACGTTCAGAGACGTCAACCTTCACTGAACTGTTTGAGGAGTAATCCCAGAACACGATGTTTGAGTGGTATCCAACGCAGATAATTTCGGTGCTGTTTGGCCGGAAAGCTACCATGCGAGGCCAATCGCCTTCGATTTGTGTTTCCTGCATCTTTTTACCAGATGAGTAATCCCAAAGGATCAGCCGGTTAGGATCATAGGTTGTACCGACACAACGCAGACCGTCAGGCGAGATATCGCAGCCGAAAGTATCTTTCGTGTGTTTGTCCCGGAATTCATGTGTAATCCGTGCACTTGCGATGTCCCATTTGAATAGTCCTGTACTACATGCTTGAAGAAAGCTTCTCTCATCTGGTGCTACCTTGAGGGTCCAGGTTTCCGCGTTGGGGCCGATTGGTACCCCCATCATGCCCAGGATGCCCTTCCTAATATGTCTTTCGAACGTTCGGGATGGATTGAGAGTGGGCAGGGTTTGAACGACAGACGCATTCAAACCCTTGATGTGATCGAACCGTGTATCGACGGGTTTTGGTGCAGGTTTGGCTGCGGCGGTTGAAGATTTCCGCGCGACCTCCGTTCCCTTTGCTCTAACTTCGCGAGACGCTCCGTTGCCAGTGGGCTTTCGGTTTGTAGATGCAGAAGCTCGTGGCTTCGTTGTACTGGGTCGTCGAACCGGCTCTTCCCGAGTCGTCGTGTTTCCCAGAACCGCGTTTAAGGCTGTTGCCAGCACCTTCTTTTCGGTGGCCGACGCCGCTTCGTCCTTGAGCATTTTATATGCGGCGCGCGCCATTGGGGCTGACGCGTTCTCCGAGATGCCAAGGATTTCGCAAGCTTCTGATCGTGTCATGTTACCACCCCAATTTTGACGCCTTGAATGTCACTATGATATTCTAAAGTGTTTTGAATAAGGAAGAATTTTTTGAGTATAGACAAGAATTGGTCCGCGCTTTCAAACGGCGAACCCCCAATACAGAGAGCTTGGAGATATTGCGCCTTGCCCGTAGGTTCGGTGATCCAAATCTTGTTTCCAGGTTGGAGCCAGAATTCAGGGATATGGCCAATCCCGAGCGCGCATTTCCAAAAGCGGCGACTAGTTCAGATCGCGAATACATGGACGCCATTGCTGCGGGATACCTGTTTCTCGTTCTCATGCAGGAGGTCGGTTTCGAGATCGACGAGCGTGAGAGACCACTTATGGATTCGGTCTTAGGGGACGTTGCGCATATCTGGACACCAGAAGGCATGGACTAGGAAACCTCCCCTTCCCGCAACCGAAGATAAGCCAGCTCGACGGCTTCCACCATTTGTGGCGTTCCGGCCGCATCGTGCATCTGTCTGCGTCGTGCATTCAGTTCATCACGCGAGAAGCCTTCTGAGAGGCCGAATATAGCCATTGCTTCGCCGCGACTGACGGAAAGCGGCTCCGGTTCCGGTGGAGGCAATAGCCTTATGCGTTCTTTTGTGATGGCCTTTGGCGACTGCGGTTTGGCAGCGCCACGTGAGCGCGTTCCTGCGCGCGGCCCCCTATCGCCGTGCTCTGGGTCGGCGTCATAGTATTTGACCGGAAGCTCTTCGTAGTACGGGGCAGCTTTGACTTTGAGCGCACGCTTCCCAAAGCGTGTGACGATCATGTTGCCTCGATCAGGGTCCAGATAGCGCTGCACTTGTTCCTGAGACATGACCCATCTATCGCCATCGGGACGGCTCGCAATACCGAGGCTTTCGGCCAGGTAATTTGCCGTTGCGTCGTCATTGGTGCCCATCCAATAGACGGCATCGGCGTTGCCAACCCAGGTTGTCCAGGTTTGAGGATAGGCGTCTTGGAGGGATTGCACGGTTTGGGCGATACCCAAGAGTTGCACGCCATAAGAGCGCAGCACAGCAGGCCCTTTGTCGAGTTTCTCAATATTCCCCAAGCTCGGGAGCTCATCGATCGCAAAGAAGCATTTCGGTTTCAGATCACCGGAGATGTACTCGAAGATGCCTAACCCCAAGACGGTTAGCATCCGAAACCATCCTGATAGCTCTCCATTCACAGCACCGGCAGGTGCACAAACAAAAACATCCTGGTTTCCGAGCTTGAGATCATGCAGCGAGAAGGATGAGCTCTCCGAGATCGCGCGAAGCTGCTCGTTGTCGTACACAGCGAGCGAAACTTTGAGAGTCGCCATGACTTCACCGGCCGATTTCGCTTCATCGAAAGTGGCCGAGGCGGCAGAGATTGCGGCGTACTCCCTGTTCTTTGACATCTCCTGGAGAAGGAAATTGAAACCCTGACTGGAAGTTACGCTTTTGCCATCGTCGCGTAGCTCTTCGAGCTCGTCGCGATATCCCATATTTGCGAGTTCGTAGACCCGCAGCATGTTCCGCTTTTTCTTCGGCTCCTTGGTGAGCACATGCAGGATCAGACCTGTAAGGAACTTTCGGGCCGCACGCGGGAAGAAAGGCTGCTTGCCCTCGATGCGGACCAAACCTTCAGAGATTTTTTCGGCATATTTTACCGCACCCTCTTTGCCCTCGCGCTCGATGGCGCGTTCAATCTCTTCAAGTGGATTCCAGGTGGCCGAGTCCACGCCAGACACGACACCGTAGGGATCGAGTATCGCGACATCCTTGCCGAGGCCGACGATACCTTCACCGCCCTTGCCCCGGCGTCTACGAAGGATCGTGGCCATCTGGCCTTTTGGGTCGATGACAAAAGCGTTCCCAGGATGCAGCCCGAGCATGGTGATAAGGAGTGTGGTTTTTCCGGCACCGGTTCCTGCGAACATGAAAAGGTGGCGTTCAAGCTTCTGGCCCAATGGTTGAAACAGCCCAACCCCTGCCAATGAGAGGCGACCGAGAAAGACATCTCCTGGGCGGTAAACCAATGAGAGTTTATGGAGCGCGCCCGCAAATCCGCCAGTGGCGCGCTTTCCGGCACGAAACTCGTTATCGAGCCACACATTGAATTTCAGCCATAGACCGGCGACCGGTCGCCACGGAAGCCACAGCCAGGAATGATATGTTCCTGGGTCAAAGAATCCGCCGCGTCGGGACGCGTAGGAGTAGGTAAAAAGCGCTGTGGTCGAGAGACCGATTATCAGGGCTGAAATGCCGACGATCCACCGGACGGCCGGAATACTGAAAGCATACCATAGCCCGAATAGGATCATGCCAATGATCAGCACACGAAATACTATGCGGAAGATAAATCTCACCCGCCCGACCCCTTGGAAATGAAACGGTTTTCGTAAGGAGATTAGTCACGTGACGGATGAATGAGAAGCCTGCTTTCCCGGAGCCGCTATCGCTGATGCCGAAACCGAGGCAGGCGGGGTTCTGGATCAAGGGTGCGCGTGCGCAGGAGCACAGTCCACGCGCAGGATGCAAGCATCCGAGCATGGCGAGCACCCACCCCTTGATGCAGGTTCACGCCTGGCTCAGGCATCCGTGCAGCGATTGCGCCTTCTGGCAAACGGGCTTGTCTGCTTTGCTGGTGGGCTGGAAGCGTCATCTTCACGAGATAGGCTTGTCTATGCATCCGGGCCCCTTACCCGTGCTGGTCCTTGAGCGAGCCTGGCAGCGCTTAGGCGCGCGTCAAGACGGACGTGGTTGCGTCCATGACACCCGCCTTTACTCCCCTGCCCTGCTTTTCGCCAAGGCACGGGAAATGGTTCCCGGCTCAATGAAAAGGAGAAATCTCATGGATAAGAAGAAACCCACACACCGTATCGCGTTTGCGCGCATCATCGGTTCAGATGATCAGGGCAATGAGAAGCTTGGTAGTGCCCGAGAAATCGGAGCGATCTGGCCACGTGGAAATGGCAAAGGCGGGATACTGCGCCTTGATCATATCCCGGTCGAACTCACGCGACATGAAGGCGTGCTCTTTGTCAGTGATGTGGGCTAATCCGAGCGTCACAGTATTGATCTTCGATCAATACGCCGCCCATCTTGGGGCGGCGTTTTCGGTGCTCTTTAGGTGCACCGATCCGGCATGCGCCGGGTCTGTACGTGTCTGAGAAACCTGTGAAAATTGACATAAGGTCAGGAGTTATGGCAAAGTGGCCGGAATAGAGAGTAGCCAGATGTGTTTTTGTGCTACAAAAACGGCACCTATGGTGCATCTGGCAAGGGCTTTCGCGCCCTTTGATCCTCGACCAGGCTAAGGGGTATGCCCCCTTTCCTGGACCAGTCCCGCACCAACGCTTTCGCCCGTTGGATAGCGATCAGGGTTTGGCCCCTGAAGACCACCAAAGAGCCTCCGTGCTCTCTGGACACATGGCCAACCCTACGCGGATTGGATGCGCGCCAAGGTTTCGGCCTTGGATGACGAGGAAGGGTATCGCCCCTTCCAATGCGATCCGGGTTTCGACCCGGAATGACGAGCCGGGAGCGCCCGGCAGCGATGATTGTGAGAAGGCAGATGGCACGACCGAAAAAGCAGGACGAAGAGAAGCGCAGCGAAACTGCACGGTTTCGCGTGACGGTCGCTGAGCGCGAGTATATCCGCGCACAGGCGTCGTCCGCCGGTCTCGGTGAAGCGGAATATCTTCGCCGCCGTGCTTTAGGCTATGCCGTCCCACCTGCCCGCTCTGGTCGTTCCGATCCCGCGCTTATTTCCGAACTCAATCGCATCGGTGTGAACGTGAACCAGCTCGCCCGCGCAACGCATCGAGGGAGTGACTTCGTTCATACTTGGCGGACCATCGGCCAGCAGCTTTCCGAAACCCTTGCCTCAGTGGTGAAGCGCGATGATCCCTAAGATTCACGCTAAGGGATCGAGCTTCAAAGGCGCGGCCGCGTATCTCTTGCACGACAAAGGCCGAGCCCAAAGCGCCGAACGGGTAGCTTGGGTACAAACCCGAAACCTTGCAACCGACGATGCTGAGATCGGGTGGCGCATCATGGCGGCCACGGCGATGGATCAGGCGCGTTTGAAGGCCGAGGCCGGTATCAAGGCAACCGGTCGAAAGTCTGATAAGCACGTGATGCATGTCTCTTTGTCCTGGCATGCCGATGAGGCGCACACCCTCAATCGCGATGAGATGATGCGCGCTGCCAATGGGGCATTGCGCGCGCTTGGTGCTGACGACCGGCAAGCGATGATCATCGCACATTCCGACGAAAAGCACCCGCATCTGCATCTGCTGATCAACCGGGTTTCACCGGAAGACGGCAGGCACCTCAGTTCCTCAAAGGAAAAGCTCAAGCTTTCCGATTGGGCTCTGAAATACGAGAAGGAACGCGGCCACATCCTTTGTGAGGAACGGGCGATCAATGCTGAGGCGCGCAAACGGGGTGAATATACCCGCGCCGAGAAAGATCAGCCCCGCCATATCTTCGAAACGGAAGTCGAGGCGCGCGCGGCGGCGAATGACAATAAGAGCCGCGCCGATCAGCTTCGAGAGCACGAGCGCAGCAAGGATGCGGCGTTGTCAAAGCGCAGTCGTGAAATGCATGCGCGCCATCAGCACGAATGGGATGCACTGCATGGTGCTCATTCGAGGCGTAAGGCTGAAACCGAACAAGCGGCCGAAATAGATCAGGGTAAAGCGAAAGCTGAGGTTCGTGACGAGTATCGGCCGCTTTGGCGCGACACGTACCGAAAGCAGCAAGACGACATGAAGTCTTTCGAGACCCGCGAGAGCGATTTCCTTGGCCGTGTTCAAAATAC
This sequence comes from Trididemnum miniatum, assembly GCA_964006365.1. Lineage (NCBI taxonomy): Eukaryota > Metazoa > Chordata > Ascidiacea > Aplousobranchia > Didemnidae > Trididemnum > Trididemnum miniatum. Next base: position 3,031 of record CAXFYD010000244.1, on the reverse strand, counting down.
GCTCGATGCGGTGAGTTTGCGTCTGCGGGTGTTGGAAGGCACCAAAGGTGAAGCGATTGGTGGAGCGTTTCGCGCGCTTGCATCATCTGGCGCGCGGCGCGAGGCGGTTGAACTTGCCCACGAGCGCGAGAAAGCAGCCATAGAACGTCAACAGCGGGCACAGGAAGCTTTGCGGGCACAGGAGGTTGAAAAAGCCCGTCAGGCCGCTCAGCGGTCAAATGCGGCCCGCTTTGAGGCGGAACGAGGGGCGCTCATTCTTGCGCATGCTGCCGATCAAGCGAAGAACCAGGCCGAATGGCGCAAACGTACCGCTGAGCGCAAAGCAGCTTGGGAACAGTTCCAGCATGAACATTTGCACCGCCCTACCCCTGCGACTTCGCCGGAACAGCAATTGACAGACCAGGAGCAACGCCGCGAGCGCATGCAAAGAGACGCCGGTCAAACCGAGCCTTACGCACCGGAGGCTTCCGACAGCCGCGAAGCGCGGATGCGGGAATTCCTCAAAGAACTTCAAGCCAAGGAACAGGACAACACAAGCGGCACTAGCCTTGACAATGGTGACGATATCGAGCGCTAGGCATTGCCTGGTGCTTGGCCGGTCAAATGCGAATAGAGGTAGATCACCCATTGCTCAAACGAGAGTTGGAAGGTGAGCGATGGTTCGGTCGATAAGCTGCCTTCGATCCATTCACGCAGCTTGGCATCCGACACATATTGGTGGCCATAGATGCGGCCCGTGATGAAATCGTAGGCGTACCAATTCCTCTTTTCCATGTGGACGGCATACTCGCGGTCGTCCGAATGCTTGATGACCCGCATTTCGAGGGCGGCATCATTTAAGGCATCTTCGCGCGAGTGATAGACTTGCATCAAAATAGAATATCAAATCACGCACCTTCAGTGCAAATTGGCCTCGAACTATCTTTCTATTTCAATGGCTTGATCAAATCTGGTTTCGAAATGCTCTTGTTCCTGCCCGAGGCGATCCTGCAAATAACGGATACGTTCTTCCCGCTCATGGTGGATGGCTGTTACAGCCTGTTGCATATCGCCTGTGTTAAGTCCGCCTGGCGCGGGAGCTGGCCGAGGCACTTCCCGTTCACCCATGAGCTGCTTGAGCTCCGCCAGAGTAGCAACATCAGGATATTTTGAAGGGTCGAAATCGTATTGATCCGCTTCAACAGTATGAAGACGCTCTCGTCCTTGCGCATCCATGAAGGCGCGCGCGCGTTCGGAAAACTCGGGGTCGTCTGACATGATCGCTCGAAGCTGCTGATTTCTGTGTTGTCTGGATATCAGAGCAAATGTCGAAAGTCAGCCCATGAGCGCCAAGCATGCTTGCATGCAAGAACGAAGCGCTCTGCATTCTTTGCGGATACCGTATTCAGCGAACATCTCAACGTAGGACGCAGTGTGAGTGGCCACCTACTGGCCGAGCCATCTACCGATAAATGCCACGTAGTCGTACTTTTGATGCCGAGGTATTGGAATATTCCCTTCAATCCCAAAGCCGAAGAAGCCCAGGACACCATACAATTGCGATGTAAAACGGCTTTTGGCGTTTCCTTGTCTATTCAATGCTTTAAGATGTGACTTCAGTTCCGATTGAATGTTGCGTAATCGTACAAAATCGCGATTTATTATGCTTTGTGAAACATCGTACATGAGATTTCTGTATTGCACTGCATCCCAATCTTTTCTGATCTCAAAAATTGCTTGAGATATCGACTTCGGTGTTTTTGAAGCACGGATTTGATCGAATACGATATCAAAAATGGGCGGGACGGGAATTGAGAAAAGTTCTGGTTCATGTTCCCTAACAACACCTTCAATTGAAGCTTGCGCATTCTCCCCAGAGAGAGCTTCAATGATTGAGATAGGAAGAGCACCCCGAAACCGCTCAAATACCCGTTTGTGCGGTTCAGCTAATTTCACAGGGTGCTTCGATTGCCTTTGGACTTCTGCATATAGAAGCACCCGTTCAACGCACCCCTCACTATCTACAAAGGCACTGGGTATAGAACGAGTGTCAGGACGTTTAGCAAAGCGATCTATTGTCCGTTTGTCTGGATGGTAGAAAAACTCATGCCCTCTTGCATACTCTGGATAAGCATCTTCAAGATAGCGCAGTTTGCGATGCTTTGTGCGTTTGAAGTTCTGTATGTGATCAAGCGCGGAATAGTAGACTTCGTCTGGTATCCGGATGGCTTTCAGAGAATCTGATAGCGGTCCCAAAGTTTCATCAAGTGCGCGAGCGTCAATCCCTGCACTTTCCATCGCCAGGGCATCAATAAATATGCTGTCGAAGACGACGTAGTCACAGATAGCCTCAAGAAATTCCCGATTGGGATTGCTGAGGTGGGCGTCGCGTACAGTGTCTGCAAGCGCGTTCGGGATTTCTTGAGTGAGCAACTGAGACTGTGTCTCGAACTGCTTCACAAGGTGGATAGGATGCCAAAGGCCGCGTTGGGTGGCCAAGCGCTCAAAGTCCAGTTCAATCATGGTTCGTCACAGACTGAATATAGCATGCAAGCATGCTTACATGCTTTGCGTTTTATATGCTTCCCACATTTTTAGGAACAACTGCTTCTTTGCGCCGTGGCTAAAGCCAAACTCGCGCCCTGCCCGCTCGGAGAACTCTTCGAAGGTTGAAACCGGGATACGCACTTGCAGCGGGCGCAGCGCCTCTTTCTCGCCACGCTTGTCTTCCGCAATCACATCGGGCGTTTCATCTGCCGGTGGCGGCGCGCCCTTCCCGCTTTTGAGCTTTGCGATATTCGTTGCCATCACGCCACCTGCCTTTCGCTGATCTCAGCCATCACGTCGATGACGCTTTGCGCGAGCTTTGACGCGCGCTCATTCAACGACTTGAAAGAGGTCTCGGTGATTGCTTTGCCGATATCGGAAGCCGACCCATAGGCCGTCGAGACTGAAACTTCGCCTTCAAGCACGGTATATCCGGCCTCAGTGAGGTATTGCCGGGCCGCTGCATTCTCTCGTTCGCTGCCGGTCGTCTTGAACATAGCAAACG
>CAXFYD010000243.1:0-12926 GCA_964006365.1 Trididemnum miniatum | reverse complement strand
GTAGGAAATCGGCTTTCTACTACGGACCGCAACGGTCGGGTGAGGGAGTTTACTTACGATGGTCTCAAACCGTCTAATCTCGGAAAACTGGCTCGATACTGTTGGCAATACTATTCGCACTATTTCCAATAGCTACGATGCAGCCAGCCAGTTAATTGCTGTGAGCGACCCGGATTCAAGCTATAGCTATAGTTACGACGAACTCCGTCGTTTACTAACCATAGATAATGGGGGGTACTCCTGGAGTGAGTAATGTAGTTTTGACTTATAGCTATGATGGTAATGGCAATATCACCGAAGTGAGGGATGCTATTGATGGGGAAGCTGCTGGAATAACGACCTATACTTACGATGAGCTAGACCCGAGTTACCCAGATTTACTCAAACTGGCAATGAGGTAGCTGATAACGGGTGGATTTTCGCTACGATGCCATTGGCCAAATTGGAGTTAATCTCCCGTTATTCGGATTTGGGATGGCACTGAGTTGGTAGTTGGTAACAACTATACCTACGACGAATTAAACCGTTTGACCAATCTAACCCACAGCAATAACACCTCACTGTAGCGTTTTACAACTTTGTTTACGATGGAGCTAGTCGTATCACTCAGATTACGGATATTGATGGAGTCACCGACTACTCCTACGATGATAGGAATCAGTTAACTGCAGCAGAACGTAGCGATTCCAACAATCCAGATGAATCCTATTCCTACGACGCTAATGGTAATCGTCTCAGTTCTAGTTTGCATGAGGATGATTACGTGACAGGAGGGAACAACCAGTTAGAGGTCCGATGGGATTTATAACTATGAATACGACTCAGAAGGGAATCTGATTCGTCAGACTGAGATTGCTACTGGCGCGGTGAGGGGAGTTTGAGTAGGGATTATCGAAATCGGCTAGTTGCTCTGGTTGATTCCGATGCTTTGGCAGAAGTTACTCAATCCGTTTCCTATACCTACGATGCTTTAAACCGCAGGATTTCTAAGACAGTGGACGGCTCCGTGACTTATTTCGTTCATGATAGCTACAATTCTTTGAGCAAACGTGGCCCTAGAATTTGGGGATGAAGATGGAGTTGCAGGTTCTGCTGAACCAGTTTTTAACTCAACGCTATGTACACGGTTCTAGGGTGGATCGGGGTGCTAGCTCAAGAGGATGGCGATGGTAATTTATTGTGGCATTTGGGCGACCACCTGGGGACGATTCGGGATTTGGTAGATAATAGTGGGGAAGTGATGAATCACTATATCTACGATTCTTTTGGCAATGTTATTGCTCAGACGGATAATACAGTGGAAAATCGCCGTCTGTTTACTGGACGGGGAGTTTGATGTTGAGACGGGGCTGTATTATTATCGGGCGCGGTATTATTATTCTCCTACGGGGTCGGTTTCTTGGTCTAGATCCTATTGGATTTGAAGCTGGGGATAGTAATTTGGTATCGCTATGTGGGGATAGTCCTCTTAATGGGACGGATTCCCAACTGGTCAGTTTAAAGTTGAACTTCGTTATCGCGAGGCGGTTCCTAAGACCCAACTGTATCATGCAGATATTGTTGTGACTGATAAAAATGGGATGAGAGCTTACTGGGCTGGACCTAGACACGGATTTTTAGAGTTTTCTCCTCTAGGTATTTTCACTAATGGTTCCACTATTGGTTTCTTCCAGAATACACAAAACTATGGCCCAGGAGGAAGATTCTTTGTTAGTAATCCTAATTTCATACAAGTGGTGTATGATGACGACACTGATTGTCCTAATCAAGAATTAGAATCTAAGATTATTCAAGCGTTTCAGCAAATTAATAATGCAAGGATCCCTTATCATCCATCTGGACCAAATAGTAATTCATCGGCATTTCATGTGTTACGATCGACAGGGATTGGATATCCAAGACCACCAAAGGGAATTACAGCTCCTGGTTGGGAAGTTAACCCTTTTGCAGCGTATCAAGATAGACGTGAAGAATTTCAGCGGGGTGTTTTAGAAGATATGAGACAACTTGGATTTCCACAATAATGTAATTTTATTTAAACTACATTTAGTGCTTTTCACAGTTAAGTGTTTTGCAGTACACCTAAAATTATGATAAAAAATAATCTAATCCAAGCATTTATATGGCCTTTTATTTGCATATCTGTTTATCTTATTCTGTCTGAATGGCCTTGGAATATTTTTACTTCTACCAGCGCATATTGGGCACTGGCAGTTAGCGTTGGTATTGGTCTTGGATTTATTCTTTCACTTCCTGTCAGTATTCCAATACGTTTATTAGCGGCGACAATATATCTACCATTAATGATCGTGTTAGTCATTTTATACAGTTTTATCTTTGTATGTGTCGTGTTGGGAACTTGTCTTTAAATTACTTAATAATTTTTACGTAAATTTAATAGATACAACTTGCTCAATAATAGTGGGGAGGTGGTGTGGTCAAAAGTAGTTGTTTCCGGTTGAACATGTAGAAAGACAGTAGATTGTCGGAAGGCTTGTAGTAACTTTAGACCTCCTGCTCTCGATCCAAAATATTAAATTTTGAGGTATTTTTGATGATTTTTAGAGTAATTATAATGATGTTAATAATTGCTGTTAGTTTATCTATTTACCCATATTTAATTAATTTCCTAAACATAGATAAATGTTTGGATAGAGGTGGTAAATGGAATTATCAAGAACAATTCTGTGAATTTTAATATGAACACTTTTGAATTAGTGCGCTCACATCGTCTTACAATTTTAGCTATGACCCAGCTAGTCGTATCACTCAGATTACGGATATTGATGGAGTCACCGACTACTCCTACGATGATAGGAATCAGTTAACTGCAGCAGAACGTAGCGATTCCAACAATCCAGATGAATCCTATTCCTACGACGCTAATGGTAATCGTCTCAGTTCTAGTTTGCATGAGGATGATTACGTGACAGGAGGGAACAATCAATTAGAGTCCGATGGGATTTATAACTATGAATACGACTCGGAAGGGAATCTGATTCGTCAGACTGAGATTGCTACTGGTGCGGTCAGGGAGTTTGAGTGGGATTATCGAAATCGGCTAGTTGCTCTAGTTGATTCCGATGCTTTGGCAGAAGTTACTCAATCCGTTTCCTATACCTACGATGCTTTAAACCGCAGGATTTCTAAGACAGTGGACGGCTCCGTGACTTATTTCGTTCATGATAGCTACAATTCTTTGAGCAACGTGGCCCTAGAATTTGGGGATGAAGATGGAGTTGCAGGTTCTGTAGAACCAGTTTTAACTCAACGCTATTTACACGGTTCTAGGGTGGATAAAGTGTTGGCTCAGGAGGATGGCGATGGCAATTTATTGTGGCATTTGGGCGACCACCTGGGGACGATTCGGGATTTGGTAGATAATAGTGGGGAGCTGATGAATCACTATATTTACGATTCTTTCGGCAATGTTATTGCTCAGACGGATAATACAGTGGAAAATCGCCGTCTGTTTACTGGACGGGAGTTTGATGTTGAGACGGGGCTGTATTATTATCGGGCGCGGTATTATTATTCTCCTACGGGTCGGTTTCTTGGTCTAGATCCTATTGGGTTTGAAGCTGGGGATAGTAATTTGTATCGCTATGTGGGGAATAGTCCAGTTGATTTAATAGATCCTTCTGGCTTGCAAGTTATACCAATCGTTCCTATTGGACCAATTCTCTCGCCCACCATAATTTCACCACCTGTTAATCTATCATGTTTAAGAGGATGTTTGACTGCAAATTTAGGATTGAATACTGCTTTAGGTGTAATAGCGGTTATCCTGGGACAACCACTCATACCCTATCCTCGCTCTGGATTACAAGGGTCTACAGGTTTTACCTCTCCAGCCTCCAGTTTTCTTGCTAGAATATTTCCGCAAAGATTTCCAGGAGTAAGATTTCCTGCACCAACACTAGCAAATCCAGGAGCTACGACCCCAGTCCTTGGTAGAGCATTAGGAAGATGGGTTCCAATATTAGGTTGGGTCTTAACTACACCTGAATTAATAATAGTTGCGTCTTGCTTTGATGATTGTGAAGAGCCTATTAATTGCAATGATTAAATTATGTTGTTTATCTATAAGGTGATGAATCATATTGATATTGAAATAGAAGTAAAAAAAATAGTATCAAAACAAACAGGATACAACTTCAAACAACTTTCCTTGAAAACTGATTTATCGAGAGATCTTGGTGTTGATGGTGATGATGCAATGGAATTACTGGAAAATTTTTCTCAGGAATTTCAAGTTGACATGTCAGAGTTTGAATTTGAACGATACTTCGGATGGGAAGCAGGTGCTGACCCGTTTGCATTGATAGCAATGCTTTTCTTGTCATCTAACAGCAAGCTAGAGCCATTAACAATACAGGACTTAATAAACGCAGCCGTATCTAAAAAATGGCTAAAAGCCTAACGATACTTCGGCAAATATCCACCTTAATATAACAACGGACCTCCTGGGAAATACTACCACTAATAAATACAATGTCATAAGAAATGCCATTACAGTTACCGATGCTCTAGGTCGCACTACCAGCTACAGTTACGATGGTCTCAATCAAACCATTGCCGTCACCAATCCCCAAGGCGAAACCATTTCCACAGCATACGATGAAGTAGGAAACGTTATCGCAATAACCGATCCACTGGGACGCACTACCAGCTATGGCTACGACGAGCTGAATCGTCGCGTTACAGTTACCAATCCTCTGGATGGTACCGTCACAACCACTTACGATGGGGTGGGTAATATTATCGCCGTGACCGATGAATTGGGGCGCACTACCACCTTTACTTACGACGAACGGAATTTACAAACTGCTCTAATTGATGAATTAGGGAATCAAACCACCACAGAATACGACCGAGCCAGGAACGTCATCGCCATCACCGACAGTAGTGGTAATCGCACTAGTTATAGCTTAGATGCACTCTATCGACGTATTGGCGTAACAGACGCTAGCGGTGAAACTACCACCTTTACTTACGACCAAACCGGTAATCTTCTCTCTCTCACCGACCCAGTGGGAAACACCACCACCAACACCTATGACGAATTAAACCGACTGTTAACAGAAACCAACCAATTAGGTTTGACCAGTTCCTACCAATACGATGCAGTAGGCAACTTATTGACCATTGAAGACCGTAACGGCAGGGTTCGCAGCTTCGACTACGACCAACTCAACCGCAAAATTGCCGAACATTGGTTAGATGGGGATGGCAACTCCATTCGCACCATTAACTCCACTTACGATGCAGTTAGTCAACTGATTCACACCAGTGACCCAGATTCCAGCTATACCTACACCTACGATTTAGCTGGTCGAGTAACTTCTGTAGATAATGCCGGAACTCCTGGAATTCCCCATGTAGTGCTAAATTATAGCTACGACCCTGCCGGGAATGTACTATCCGTAACAGACACCATCTCCGGTCAATTGGGCGGAATTGAATCCTTTGTCTACGATGAGTTAAACCGAGTGACTCAAATTACCCAAACTGGCAACGGAGCAACGGATAAGCGGGTAGATTTCAGTTACAATGGGGCCAGCCAGATGACGGTTCGATTCCGTTACAGTGATTTGGCTGGAAGCGAGTTGGTAGGTTCCAGCAGTTACAGCTACGATAGGGCGGGTCGGCTAATTAATCTCACTCATAATGGAGATAGTGAAGTAATAGCAGATTATGCTTGGCTGTACGATGGGGCCAATCGCATTACTCAGTTTACCAATCCCGATGGTGTGATTGACTATACCTACGATGAAAGGGGCCAATTAACTGGGGCAGAATCAGATTATCAAGCAGATGAAAGCTATTCTTATGACGGCAATGGCAATCGCACAAATCCTGGCTATTCCACCGGTAGCAACAATCGCTTGTTGAGCGATGGAGTTTACAATTACCAATATGATGGAGAAGGTAATCGTACTGTTCGCACTGAAATAGCCACCGGGGAGGTGACGGAATACTCCTGGGACTACCGCGATCGCTTGATAGGAGTGGTTACTCTCGATAGTGAAGGAAATATTCTTGAGACCAACTCCTATACCTACGACGTATTTAACCGTCGTCTGAGCAAATCAGCCCAAGGTTCTGTTCTGGAGGTGTTTGTCTACGATGGAGAACACATCGCTCTGGTGTTTGATGGGGATGGCAGGAAGCTGAATCGCTATTTACACGGTCCTAAGATAGACCAGATTATCGCCGATGAAGATGGTTCGGGCTCGGTACTGTGGGCGCTAGTGGATAATCTGGGTACTGTCAGGTACGTGGTAGGCAATGACGGTGAAGTGCTGAATCGCATTAGTTACGATAGTTTTGGGGAAGTGATTAGTGAGACTAATCCATCCATTTCGTTGCGTTTTGACTTTACGGGACGGGAGTTAGATCCGGAGACTGGTTTAGTTTACTATCGAGGAAGGTATAAAGATGGGGAGCGGTTTATTAGCGAAGACCCCATTGGCTTTGCCGGTGGAGATGGAAACCTCTATCGCTATACTTTCAACTCGCCTACTAATTTTACCGACCCCTCTGGACATTGTGTACCTGCCTTGCTACCAACAGCAGGAGGAATAGCACTTGTTGATGGTCCTGTGGTGCCAATTGGCGATATTATTGCTGGTGGGCTTTTGATTGGGGGGTGTTTGGGTATATTAATCCAAAATCTTCTAGATGATTCTCCGTCTCCCGCTAGTGTTCCCGGTAACCCAGCACCTCGGCATACTCCTCCTCTTAAGTTCCCTCCTGTTAATGAGGAGTCTGGGCTTGGGGATTTTGAATTTTTTCCCCGAATACCTGATTTAGATTTTCCTTTTCCTTATCCTGCTGTTCCTCCTTTTCCTCCTCCTTTCCCTAATAATGATGATGTTTTCAACGATCCCGAGATTTTCCCTAAAGGTGACTGTGATGACCTCTTTCGACCGTTTTTAGATATTGATGCAAATGATAACCCAGATCCATCTACCCCCGTTGGCCGTCCAGGGCAAAGCATTCAGTTTCCAAATCCAAATGCACCTCAACCAAGGAATTCCCCAACGAATATTAACGGGAGGGATTACAGTGGCCATGCCATTGACCGAATACAAGAGCGTGGCTTTACACCATCTGTTGTTGAGAATGCCATTCAAAATGGAGTAGCTAGTCCAGGAAAGAGTCCTGATACCACAGTATATACTGATCCAACAAATAATCTTCGTGTCGTTACTGATTCTGCTACTGGACGTGTAATAACTGTTATCGGAGGTGTCAGATGAGTGCTGAACATCTACTCTGCAATCGAGTTCGTGAAGCGATGAATAAAAGGTGGGATCCAATTGGTGTCTCAGCTTATTCTCAAGAAGTAGACGAGTATGATGGCTATGTGCCTGCTTTATGTGAACTTCTGAGAAAAGGCGCTGGCTGTAATCAAATATTTGATTATTTATGGACAGTAGAAACAAAATCGATTGGATTGAAAGGTAATCGGGAGGCGACAAAAGATTTTGCTAACTGGCTCACTGATTTGGTTAAGTCCATTGATGACGATGCTCAATGATGACATGGAACAAGCAGCAGTTGTAGGTTGGCGATTACGATAGCGAAACCCTTCGACTACCGCGGTCCCCGAGACTCGTCGAAGGGCAGGGACCGCCCAACAGCACCAAGTTGTGTTGGGCAAAGAACCTCAACCCAACCTACGAAAAACAAACTTTTTTAACAAGTAGAGGCGCAACAATGAAAAGGTGAAATAAATGGATGACTTTAATCGGCTTGGACTTGGTAGTTTTACATGTCTAATTGCTAAGATTACAATTAGTTCTTGGGGAAACGATGTATTGATTGACTGTACCTACTCACGGGGTGACAACGCCGTTGTCACCCCGTGAGGTGGGTTCCCTTGGAAGGTGCGAATGCTGTGAAGATACGAACGGAAGGCCAAGGAAACTTGTCAAGTATGCTGTTCTGAATATCAAGAAGTTGGATGGCGATAGAATTCGTTATTAGACCAGTTCCTCAAAATTGGATAGATGAAAAATCCCACTGAAACCTCATTTTTATTTGAAGTAAAAAATCACAGAAGAGTTTAAAAAACCACCATGAATAAATTAGAGTTCTTGATTCTAAATCGTGCTTTCAGGCGTGTTAATTTGCAGGAGCTCGCATTTGGATCGACATTTTCTCACGCTGAAATAGCAAGAGCGGCCCATGGCTTATTTGAAAATGGCGACATACTGGCTGAGTTTGATACCAAGGAAGGAAAAAAAGTTCAAGATGTGACATTAACCATGTCTTTAATTCAGGTTCATCTAGACGGAAACTTCCATTTTATGTGCTATTTAACTCCTCAAGGGGGAGCTAAATGGGAAGCAGCGACCCATGCCGATTGGAATCGATATTACCAATGGTTCCCCCATAGAAGGGACAATTCCCAAACTCCAGAGTTACGCACAGCGGAAATAATCTGTGCAGATCGCAAATTACTCGAAACGCGCACTCGAATCGCCAAACATTCTCAAGCTATGCAGTTTGTTGCAGGAACGGAAGTTTTCTCGGAGGTAGAACCTTGGCAAGTTAATCGCTGGAAAACCTTACCCAAAGCTTACAAGGTTCGCTATCAGTATCGGCAATTGAAAAAGACTGTAGATCCTAATGTTGTTGACGAACCCATCTCTACAGGTGAAAAAGCAAATAGTTGGTCCAGCAAAGAAATCGATACATGGTATACGGAACCTTTGTTTGAGGAAACGGAGCCTAAATTTCCCCGCCACTACCCCATACCCAAAAAAATAAATTTAGAACAAATAGAGTATTTAATTCTTAGAAAAGTTATTTTTGGTTTGGCAGACCTGAGGATAAATCGTTATTCTTTTGACACCAATTATCAGGAGCTTTCTCATGGGGAAATCGCAATAGGAGCGGATTCTTTGTTTCAAAAAGGATATATACGAGCTAAGGTTTTTGCAGAGGGATCGGACGATAGAGGCATCCACTACTATGAAGAAACGCCAGATGTAGTCTTAACCATGACTGGCATTCAAGACCACCTAGATTGTTACCTTCGAGCACTGTACTACCTCACACCTGAAGGTGGAGAACATTGGGAAGCAATAGCTCGTCCTGATTGGAATAAGCTTTTAATTGATGATTTAAACATCATATGTTTCCCCCAACCCGACAAAGAACCAGGAATTTTTGCCACTAAGCGAGAAAATATCGAGCAATTGTTGGCTTATGGGGAATATCTTTTAGAAGAGCGTCAACCTATTCCTGGAACGGAAGTGTGGGAGGTATTAGAACCTTGGCAGGTGACTTATTGGAAAACCTTACCAAGAGGCTATCGCCTCCGTTATCAGTATGAAGAATTTGATTATCAATTACAGACTAAATCTGATGAAGAATTCGATAAATACGTATCTACAGAAACAGAAATACAGGCAAGAGAATGGTATAAAAATATTAATCAATGGTACGATCAACCTTCTTTTGATTGAGGAAAGAAACTAAATATAGCAGTTGATAGTCGATAGTGTACAGTTGATAGTTATACAGCAATCTGCAGTTGTTGTAACTCAAAAATTGACACGTTTATAGGCCGGTATATAATGTACCTCATGACCAAGGAACCCTATCTAATTTTTGCAGAATAAATTTGATAATTAGCTACTAAATTAGCTACTAATCTTCGGAGCTAAATTTAATCATGGGAAAATCCAATTTTTCACCTGCGATAAAAATCAAAAAACAGTTCTAAACAACCACCATGGACAAAGCCGAGTACTTAATTCTTGATTATGCTGTCAGAGAGCCTGTAATTTTACGAGATATTGTATTTGAGTGCGAACTTTCTCAGGCTAAAGTTGCAAGAGCTGCCTATAACTTGTTTGAAAACGGCGATATACTGGCTCAGTTTGATACTCAAGAAGAAAAAAAGGTTAAAGATGTGACATTAACCATGTCTTTAATTCAGGCTCATTTAGACGGAAATTTCCATTTTATGTGTTATTTAACTCCTCAAGGGGGAACTAAATGGGAAGCAGTGACCCATGCTAATTGGAATCGATATCACAAATGGGGGTACTGTAGGAGTAACGATTCCCAAACTCCAAAGTTATACACAGCAGAAATAATCTGTGCAGACCAGAAATTAATCGAAACGCACTTGAAAATTGCCCAACATTGCCAGGGTGAAATACTGGTTCCAAAAACGGAGGTTGCCGAAGAGCTAAAACCTTGGCAAGTTAATTACTGGAAAACCTTGCCCAAAGGTTACAAGGTGAGCTATCAGTATCGGAAATCGGAAGATCCTGTAGATTCTCAAGCTGCTGAAGAATGGATCGCTGCAGATGAAAAAGCAAACAATTGGTCAAGGGAAGAAATTGAGACATGGTATACAGAACCAAAATTTGAGGTCATGGAGCCTAAATTTCCCCGCTACTACCCTATACCAAAAAAAATTAGTTTGGAAAAAATAGAGTATTTGATTCTGAGAAACGTTCTATTACAAGCATCTTCACTAAGAGTCAACAAGTATTCCGTTGGTACGGATTATCAGGAGCTTTCTCACGGGGAAATAGCAATAGGAGCGGATTCTTTGTTTCAAAAAGGATATATACGAGGGAGGGTTTTTGCAGACGGACCGGACGATAGAGGCATCTACGACGATGAAGGAACGTCAGATGTAGTCTTAACCATGACTGGCATTCAAGACCATTTAGATGGCAAGCTTAAAGTAGTATACTACCTCACACCCCAAGGTGGGGAACGTTGGGAAGCAATAGCTCATCCTGATTGGAACAAGTTTTTAATTAATAATTTAGATTGCATGTATCCCTACGAAGAAATTTTGGCCAGGAAGCGAGAAAATATCGAACAATTGTTGGCTTACGGGGAATATCTTTTAGAATACAATAGACCTATTCCTGGAACGGAAGTGTGGGAGGTATTAGAACCTTGGGAGGTGACTTATTGGAAAACTTTACCAAGAGGCTATCGCCTCAATTATCAGCCCGAGAAATTTGATGAAGAATTGCATAATCAATCTGATGAAGAATTCGAGTATTATATACCTACGGAAACAGAAATACAAGCAAAGAAATGGTATAAAAATATTAAGAAATGGTATCGATACCCTTCTTTTGGTGAGATTCCACCTTTCTTTTGATTGACCAAAGAAACTAAATATAGCAATTCTCATAGCTATGAAGTATACAATTTCGAGATTTTAGGGAACAGTGACCCACCCCTAACCCCTCCCAGGAGGGGAGTGACCCACCCCTAACCCCTCCCAGGAGGGGAGTGACCCACCCCTAACCCCTCCCAGGAGGCAGGGCTGTTTCATTCTAGCAAAACCCAGAGCCTGGGCCACTTATTCGGTAACCATCTTTGGGCTTCAGTAATCGACACGAAGCCCAAAATTCTTAGGAGATTCAAAGCTATTGTGTTGAGAATAGAAAAGTTGGTAATAGCTTGACTGTTATTAAAAGAACAGTTATCTTCCTTGAAAATCACATCTTTAATCCAATGCAATTTGTTTTCAATTCCCCAATGCCCTTGAATTTTCCGAGCAAATACTTGAGCTGACCCGTGATAAACTACTGATATAATAAGCGATGTGCTTGTAAGAATAATTTCCTCTTTTTCCTTGTCTTACTACTTTAATAAAGCTTTTAACCTGACACCAATCGAAAGAAAGATAATTGGGAGGATTGAAAACAGAAGTAATGCGTTCAATTTGTCGTCCATGACTTTTATCAAAACTTCGAGCAACTGTGATTGGTGTTTGATTATTGCTGACAGATTCTAGAGATTGAAAAAGTTTTTTTTGATTCTTTTTCACAGCAATCAAATAATGATTATTTGAGTCTCTAATATCTTGAGTAGTTATTTTTTGACAGTGAAGAGCATCCATTGTAAATACTTGATTATTAATGCAGCAACTCCTTACTGCGTCTTGGACTTGGTGAATATAGTTAGCTTTTTTTATTCTCAAACCGATTCACATTTAAAACTACCCCAAACTCTTGACTAAAAAATGAAACTATTACTACAAAATTCTGAGAGTTGCTACTGTAGTTTTTAATAGTACTCCTTAAACTTTTTCCATCAATAGCTATCCAACTTCTCAAATAATTTTTAGGAAGTAACTCAATGGCCCACTCATTGAAAATTTGTAATAAATTTGACCAACCTACTCCAAGTATTACTCGACGAATCGTTGAGTAAGAAGGAACTCTTTGGGGTACAATACTTAAGGTTGTCGATAATAATCTTCGATTTGATTTAGAAAAATCCCCTAACGCTCTATATCCAGTATATCCTTGCATGATTCCCAAGATGATAATTAATAAAACTATCCATAATGGATGTCGTTTTCCTTTTCCTTGGCGAAATTCCTTGACTTTTTTGAGGGCTTCAATTAAGCTATTCATATTAAAAAATTTTCTTTTTGATAGCGATCGCTCTTATTTTACACTATTGGCGATCGCGTTTTATTTGGATTACATCATTTTTATTTTTCCCGATCCCTTCGTGGCGCTGCGCGATCGCCTGAGGTTTTCAATACAGGCAATTTAATCCTTGATTTGATCTTCTAATACCAAATCACAGAAAAAAATCCGCGATCGCAGGCTAGAAAACGTTTTCAAAACCTCAGAAAAAATTTTGATACCGAGAATGAAACAGCCCTGCTCCCAGGAGGGGAGTAACCCACCCCTAATATCATGTCCGTTTATATCGTACCTATAATTTGTCTAGCCCCCTAACCCCCAACATTGGGGGAAAAATTCATCAAAGTCAACATTGGGGAAAAATTCATCAAAGTCAACATTGGGGAAAAATTCATCAAAGTCAACATTGGGGAAAAATTCATCAAAGTCAACATTGGGGGAAAAATTCATCAAAGTCAACATTGGGGGAAAATTCATCAAAGTCCCCCA
>CAXFYD010000241.1:0-18845 GCA_964006365.1 Trididemnum miniatum | reverse complement strand
ATACAGTCACACACACTCGGCGTGTAGTGTTAATAATAGACACCTACAAGTCAAGTGCTCAATGTATGGAAACAAGTTAGTCTAAAAAAAGATTTTAACGATCTCCACATAGCCTTAGAACTCCAAGTCAATTTTTATAAGCACATCAATCAGCAGATAGATGCCCAAACGTATAATTGCTGATATTGATAAACGTTGAAGACAATCAAGACTGTGCGCAAAGCGCTATCCCAGTTCCAAACTAGTGCAACATTAAATGCAAAATTGACAAATTGTGAGTTAGTTACTCGTATAGTAGAAACATGTTCTACACAGCATGCAAGCCCGGTAAACTACTGGGATCATAAACAATGATTAAAAAGAACATGGCCCAGAAGAGCAGCGCACTTACAGGACGTGGGGCGAAGACCCGAAAAATTTCATCACTTAGCGTACCAAACCACATTTAAATTAAAAGAAAACACTATCCGGGTCCATTATGTTCGATTCTGATCAAAGGCCAAAATCTCACTGCTGTGGTTTAAATGTTTAGCCATCCGTTTGCTTAAACTGTTTTATCAGCATCATTGCTTTTGCCATTTCAATTATTTGGCGCTAATGTTCGCAATAATATATTCATTCCGTAAACCTGTACAGTTGGTTGGTGGTACAGAACTTGAAGATAGCCAGAAGCAGAGGTTTCATATTTCCCGAAGCTTTTCGTCTGACACTTGTCAAGGGAATCGTCAGAATAAAGAATGTAGAGCTGAGACCGCTTATAAAAGCGCGAGAGAGAAAAGAGAAGTCGTTTCTGATTGGACGAAAAGTGTCGACCAATCAAAAACAGAAGCGCTAGTGAGAGATTTTCAGCGTGTAGACAAACTCCTTTTGCCGGCACAGGATTGGTCGAGAACTTTGATGTAAGTGGCTTCTAAGGCAGATAGATGGAAAGCCGAGCGACCTTTTGAAAGGATCGAGAATCTGTCATCGCTGTAGTGTAAGGCACAAGATTGATTGGTCAGCAGATGTTGTCCAATTGCCGAGTCGCAAATAGGTTCGTGATTGGTCAATTTGCACGAGCGATTGAAGGCCTTGCGATCTTGAGAAACTTGACCAGTTCTCACAGATTTGGGAACGTGTTGCTTAATTCTGTCCTGCAGCCGTTGAGATGTGCGACCCACGTACCGACTGTCGCAGTGGCACGAAAATTCATAAACGATATTGCTCTGTTGGGAAGCAGGAAGCACATCTTTTTTGCTTGTGGGCAGAAGTTTTCTAGTCGTAAAAACGACGCGAGGCTCCACATTTTGTCAAGTTTCTCAAGATCGCAAGGCCTTCAATCGCTCGTGCAAATTGACCAATCACGAACCTATTTGCGACTCGGCAATTGGACAACATCTGCTGACCAATCAATCTTGTGCCTTACACTACAGCGATGACAGATTCTCGATCCTTTCAAAAGGTCGCTCGGCTTTCCATCTATCTGCCTTAGAAGCCACTTACATCAAAGTTTCTCGACCAATCCTGTGCCGGCAAAAGGAGTTTGTCTACACGCTGAAAATCTCTCACTAGCGCTTCTGTTTTTGATTGGTCGACACTTTTCGTCCAATCAGAAACGACTTCTCTTTTCTCTCTCGCGCTTTTATAAGCGGTCTCATCTCTACATTCTTTATTCTGACGATTCCCTTGACAAGTGTCAGACGAAAAGCTTCGGGAAATATGAAACCTCTGCTTCTGGTAAACCTGTACCAGCCAAACTATCGTATTTCTTTTTAATCTTAACTATGGACAAAAGCAAATTGCAAAGCCAAAATGGAAGAGTTGCCAGAGAGTTGAGAAACTAGCATCTGACAAAATTTGTGATTCTGGCGAGTACCAGTAACTTTGCTTGCAAAAATGCATTTGGTGTTAGCACTAAGTTTGCAGTATTTCGAAAAAGCCAAAATCACTCAGTATAATATCGAATATCGATTGCAATATTCTTTATTCTTTACTTTTTTAAACTACCATCGAAATCGATTATTTCTTTACTTTTTTGAGTATCGATTCCCAACCCTGGGTACAACAATGCGTTGATGAGTGAAAACAATATTATCTGCTATGTGTAACGAATCGCGAATGTCCCAGTACAGCCGCAACGACCAAGGAACATTTTTTCGGCTGCGTGGCCAGGTCGTCTGGCAATAGTGCATAATCTTTTGAAGTTCATCATTGGCGGTGGCTTGTTGAATTTCTTCAAGCTTGGTCGTGGTAACAGGCAAGTTACAGGCAAGTTTGTCACCAATGAATGTACGACTTGGATGAGATCTTCATCAATATCAGGGTTGGCTTCACCGGGTATGTATGCTCGTGATAATGTATCTGCCAAATACAGGTACTTTCCTGGAACATATCGTATTTTTAATTCGTATGGCTGCAGACGAAGCATGAGGCGTTGAAGTCTTGGTGGGGTTTTACTCAAAGGCTTTTTCCATATATACGCCAAAGGCTTATTGTTGCTTTCAACTGTAACAGAGCCGTGACCGTACACGTATTGATGAAACTTTTCACTTGCAAAGACGATTGCGAGTAATTCGTTTTCAATCTGAGCATAGTTTTTTTCAGCTGAAGAGAGTGATCTAGAGGCAAAAGCAACAAGTTTGCCGTCTTGCACCAGACATGTTTCTAAACCGGCCTGTGACGCGTCACATTGCATAATGACCGGCTTGTTGACATTATAAAACGCCAAGACTGGTTTGCTCACCAGAGCACGTTTTAACTTCTCAAATGCTTCTTCTTGGTCTGCGCCCCATTTCCACTCACAACCTTTTTTCAATAAAATACGCAGGGGAAATGTGATAGCTGATTCATTTGGGATATATTGCGATAAGTGCTTCGTCGTTTCGAGGAATCTTTGCAACGAAGGAACGTCACATGCAGGAAGCATATTAACAATTGCTTTAATTTTGTCGTCATCTGGCTTTAATCCTTCTTCCGTTACCAAATGCCCCATGTAACGGACTGAGGTTACTTTATATTATATTTTCTTTCTGTTAAAACGAACTTCACTTTCTCTAGCTTTATTCAATAAGGCTAGCATGATTGCATCATACTCTTCTTCATTTTCTGCGGCCACTATTATATCGTCTGCGATTACGTGCACACCTTTTGTATCGCCAAATGTATTCTCGTTACGTTTTTGCATTACCTCGCTGGCGGAGGATAGACCAAAAAGCATCCTTAAAAATCTTTTTCGCCCCCACGGCGTGTGAAATGTAGTAAGGTACGATGATTCTTCTGTAAGGGCTACATGCTAATAACCATCTTTCATGTCCATGACTGAAAAAAGACGTTTGCCTGACAACTGAGACTGCACGTCCGCTGGAGTAGGAATAAGGTAACGTTCACGTAAAATCGCAGCATTCAACGGCTTGGGGTCCAGGCATAAGCGCAAGCTTTTATCTTTTTTCTCAATTACCACCAAATTGCTGACCCATTCAGTTGGACTGTCCACATCTGCTACAATCCCATCTCTAGTGAGGCGTTCTGATACCGACTTCAGTTTAGAACAAAGGGCATACGCTATGTGTCGGGGTTGTAGTATGACCGGTTTTGAATCATCCTTGAGGGTGATGCAATACTTTTGTGCATACAAGCCTGTCCCGGCAAACACATCACCGTAATTGCGGATCACTACATCAAGAGTTAAGGGGTGCGATCCTCGAATATCATCTGTCTTTTTTACTAAATTTAACAGCTCACATGCGTGTTCGCGTAGTATCGGCATATCAACAACCTCAGTAACGTGAAACATAGGACAAACCTGCGACCCGTCCTATCATATACCGCCATGTCCACTGAACCCAGGGGTGTGATTAAAATGCTACCAAACCCGCACAGCACCGTTGAGGTTGGTTTAAGCGAAAGCAACATCATACTCTTGAAGACATCATGAGGAAGAACATTTGTTTCTGCACCTGTATCTAACTTGAAAGTGCAGAAATGGGTTTTGGCGTTGGTGTCCTCTACTTCAAGCGTTGATCGCATCTTAGATTTTTTTTGGTTTTTGCGGAGAAGGGAGTGCACTTGCATAAATGTCTGCTCCAACTGCGATTTCATAAATGTTCCTAGAGGTGCTAGGCCTACTGGGTTGCGTGCTTCTGCATACCGTAGCAAAATGATTACGCTTTCCGCATTTACGACAGCTTTTCCCGTAAGCAGGGCAATCTCGTGGCTTGTGGACTAATCCGCAGTATTGACAACTAGAGCTGTAGCGGTGCGACGAATAGACTGCGGCTTCACTGTTTCTGTTGATTTGATTAACCATGACTTCCTACGAAGATTTTTTTAGCGTCGGTGGACATAATTTGCATTTGAGCTTCAGTAGCCTCTATCGTTCGACAAATAATCATGGCTTTATCTAAGGTAAGATCGTCTTCCTCCAACATTCGTTGCCGTGCCGTGTCATCCCTTGTGCCAAATAAAATTTTATCTCTCTACTGCCTATCCGCTGCAGCCCCAAAGTCACAATTGCTAGCCAGAATACGTAATTCAGTTAGCCATTTATCAAATGGTTCACCTATAGCCTGCTGGCGCTTTCAGAACTTGTAAGACTCAAAGGCCGGTCTTCGCTTAGGGTTGCAAATAATATCATTGTGCTGCTTTTTGAGCAGGCAAAGTTTGACTTTATCCAACCACAGTCCCTATTATGATCGAATATTCGTAATATTAATGTCGAAAATACGAACAAGTTACGATTCAAGAAAAAGCTACAAACGAATGTGGTTCTGTAACGAACAAGTCAGCAGTTTATCTGACTCCAACGTTACGTTTACTTTAATCAAAATACAACCTTACTCGAACGGTACCTTATTCAAATAGAATCACGTTAATCACAACAATAACAAATAACGTAACAGATAACATTGAAACATCTGCTTGCTATTACAGGAAGGGTTCGAGATCATAACTCACGGAGGTCTTATGGACCATGTTAACTGTTCCGCCTTCAGTTTATGACTGAGAGGACGTACTCATGAAATATCAGTTATGGATTTGTAACCCGCAATGCAGGCGGAAAACGACAGTAATGCAGGCGGAAAACGACAGTAATGCAGGCGGAAAGAAACAGTGAGAATTAAGCCAGAGGAAGCTAGTTATGACTGCAAAACATAAATTCAGTGTGAGAAAATATATATGATGTTATTACAGTCACTACACCCTCTCCCTTCTAAGAGAAAAAAACTTATTTCACAGTCGAACTTAATTTGATCAACCAAGGCAAATCACTAGGTGATATTGAAATGAAAATGTGTGCTTAAGTTATGACATCGTGTCCGATATAAAGATGGAATCAAACGATCGCTGTGTCCCAGATGAAAAGTCTTGATTTGAGTAATTTCGCAAGCTCATTGATTGAAGACGATAGCAATTATGAATAGGTTGATTGCAGAAAGCAGAAGAGCGCAAAAACAGTAGAGTAAGCACAAAAAGAATATTAATATTTTTTGAAAAAGTCAGTTGGTTGAATCTTGCATGTTGAATAATTGCCCACAGTCCAGGTCATGTTCTTTGCATCACCACATAATCGGTTTGACAGTGATACTCATTGATGTCATCTTTCATGACGCTTTGCAACGTCGATTTCATTGTTGTGCTTCAATATGCTATCGATTGCTTCCGGTTGTAAATGCTATGGCTGGGACAAAAGTTCACGTTCATTTTCTCTTCTGACTATCGGCACGGTTGTAGACTTGTGTATGGTGGGGTGCGTGAAATGTGTTGTGATATTGCCATTAATTGTGAGCTGCAAAAAAATGCAACAAAATAACCACTAGTTAATGAAATAGGCTCCAAAAATTTTTCCACTTAGCAAAATTTTTGGAAGATTTTTCTTCTAGTAAAAAACAATGCAATAACTCAATTTTTCATGAAAAAAAAAACAAAACTGAAGGACAAGACAAACGAACAATTAAAATTTTACTTAACACCTAAACGTTACTGCAAGAATATAATTAATAAATTCATTCAGTATTATATCGCTTTAATTACACGCTATATAGCCTATATAGAAACATTCTTTCATACAAGATAAGACCTGAGCCATTCTGTTTCGGGATTACGTCCCTCATCAGTGATAACAATCAGGGAGGACCATATCGAAAACCACACAACAAAATTACTCAATGTGGCGTTTGGGCATTCAATACAGTGAAAAGAAGGATAGCAGTTGCAAAAGAGAAAAAGAACAGACTAATGGAGTTAGCTAAATTAATTTCAAGAAAAACAAAGAAAACATTATAAAATAATATAGCTGCGGATAGAAACAGCAATCCACGACCGGTTTCGCTCTCATTAGAGCTCGTCAGGTGAATATAGCTAATAAAAAGCTGAGCAGAAGATACAGAAATATAGCGAAAAAAAAAAAAAAAACAAATGGATGAATAGTACTGGATAGAAAAGTATCAGATGGTAACGATAACAACTGATGGCTTTTTTGGATGCAATCAAATCGACGTCCAAATAAATTGAATAAGATAAAACAAATCTTTTCCAAAATTAGTATGCTGTTTGCTGAAAATGAATCAAATTTTCCTCAGATGTTCATAAAATCCAACCAATCAACACTATGAAAAAATAGAAACATTCAATAGAGCAAGATGAAGAGATTAAAATTCCAAAACAGAATACTGCATCGCTAATCTCAACACAGTAACGAGATACCTTACAAACAACTTTTCACAATGCAGGTGGAAATCACGCGATCATCACTTTAATAAAATGATGTCAAATTCTTTCGGTATAATTCGTTGCAAATTCTTTCGGTATGATAGAAACATTCTTTCGGTACAATAGAAACATTCTTTCGGTATAATAGAAATTCTTTCGGTATAATAGAAACATTCTTTCGGTATAATTCGTTGCAATAATATGACAAAATAGTATTATTTTCAATAATATGACACTATCGTATTACTGCCAACTGCAAATTTAGCGTAATAAAAGCAACCTATTGCATAACTTAACAAAAAGAAAAATCACAACAATCAAATTGGTTCGATTGAATTTTGCGTATGTGACAATTAGCGACGCTGTTCCTTAAAAGAAAGAATGCAAGAAAAGAGTTTGAAGTAAAAAGTTGTTATATTTTTGTGGAAAAGAAAAAAAAAGGATAGCATTAAAAAGATTTCGTAGTAATGAAGATTTTCTTTTCGAAAACGGCCATTAATTTTGTTCTGCATTTCGCAGTATTAAAGTTTTCTCAGCTTTAAACTTTGCTAGCGCTTAAGACGACATGCGTGGCTAGTCAAAAAAATGGGCTCGATTGCTTAGCGCTTAAGACGACATGCGTGGCTAGTCCAAAAAATGAAAAAGAAATCGAATGCAAGTCAAGTCTGAACTTGCAAACGGAAACTCGAGTCAGGGTACCCTTTATGTTTTTCTTCTTTCGTGTTTATTTATTGTTTTTCTTTTTTGATTTCGGCCGTAAGCAAGCCATGTAAAATACTCACCCACGAAAACATTTTATTGACAGCGTGAAGTTGGCCTTAATACATTTTACCAACTTTGATGTGGCCTCAATCAACCCATGGGTAGCCAATTGATTTAAAAAAAGAAATTCTTACTTGGGTAAATAATAAAGACAAAACTGTTCAGTAACATCAGTTGCACAAAAAAAAAAAATAATAATAATAATGCAAAAACTAAATTAAGATTTGTCGATTACCGCAAGCAGAAAAGGCATATTTTTTTTTTTATTTTTGCGTACTGAAGGATAGTAAAGAAAAAGAACGCTGCGATAAATACCGATTTTTTGGAAAAAAAAATGTTTGAAGAAAACACAAATGTAGCCAGGAACGTGCAATACTAACGCTTAAAAATTATGTTTGATCCACATTGCATTAAGGAAAATTATTCGATCAATCCATTCGTGCAAGCTAGTGATTGGCTCAAGCTCTTACATGAAATTCATATAAAGTATGCCGTCTGGCAAAAATTTTCTGCGCTAGATGTGCACCTTTTTCTAAGGGCTAACAATCCCAGGGCAGTTGATTAGAGTAGCTACGGGGCTGCGGTCTACTCTTTTTGAAACTCGCACTGGAAATATGTCCATGTGTCGAGTAGAGAGAATAATAAATTTCTAGCACAAGCTGAAGCAAATCTATTCTTCATCGAAAGGTTTGATCAACTATGTTATTTATTAGGAAATAACAGGTAAGAAAAAACTTTGTTGGGATGCACGTTATGAGTTAGTCTACAATTTATGTTCTACAAAATTAAAATGTACGCGACCTGTTATTTCTAGTTGAAAAAATTCTTGATAATCCAAAATGATGTTGGAAAAAAAACGAACTTCAGCGATGACCAAAGTTGCAAAAATAAATCCGATATTGCAGCTTTGGAAGTCACGGAAGGCTGGAAGAGGAAAGTCAAGTGGGATTTAAGATAAACAGAATTTCTGAAAACAAATGCAAAATTGAAACCTTGTCACACAAGTTTAAACATTCCATGTTTTAATCACGGTGCTTTGCAAAAACTTTGATTTAAACTATAGCTAGTCGGTGATATAATTTCAATTATTGGCTATAACTAAACGATATCAACAAAA
Source organism: Trididemnum miniatum (assembly GCA_964006365.1). NCBI lineage: Eukaryota > Metazoa > Chordata > Ascidiacea > Aplousobranchia > Didemnidae > Trididemnum > Trididemnum miniatum. Next base: position 10,279 of record CAXFYD010000241.1, on the reverse strand, counting down.
TCCACACAAAAATAAGGTATTACGAGACTGCGAGTTACTGCACACATCAATTTTCTTTAATATAAGATTATCTTGATCATAGCATTTTGAGTTAGTCAACTTTTTAAATTTAAGAAGCAACAGTCAAACAGTACAAATCTTTATCAATGGAAAGCTTTCTTAATTTTTGGTTTCTCCTATTATTTCCGAAGTTGCGAAAATCCAAACGTCCGTTTCCATCTTCGGCTGGTAGGACGCACGTCGGTTGTCATTAATGTAACAAACCCGGGCCGCCTGGGTGAAAGCCAGGAATCCTGGGTGAAAGCCAGAAATCACGTCGGGGTCACCAATGTAACGAACAAGGCAGCAGTTTATCTGACTCCAACGTTACGTTTACTTTAATCAAAATACAACCTTACTCGAACGGTACCTTATTCAAATAGAATCACGTTAATCACAACAATAACAAATAACGTAACAGATAACATTGAAACATCTGCTTGCTATTACAGGAAGGGTTCGAGATCATAACTCACGGAGGTCTTATGGACCATGTTAACTGTTCCGCCTTCAGTTTATGACTGAGAGGACGTACTCATGAAATATCAGTTATGGATTTGTAACCCGCAATGCAGGCGGAAAACGACAGTAATGCAGGCGGAAAGAAACAGTGAGAATTAAGCCAGAGGAAGCTAGTTATGACTGCAAAACATAAATTCAGTGTGAGAAAATATATATGATGTTATTACAGTCACTACAGTTCAAAAGATTGATTAAGAGTGTCACAACTAAAAAAGAGAAAAATTAAGGAATATAAGGCTGCTGTATCTATACCGTACTAGTCGTACCAATGTGCTTGGTAGGCATGCTGCATTAAATAATGAGGCCAGGGCCGGATTCAAGAGGGGGAATGTGGGGGATGCATCTCCCCACCAGCTATTTTTAAAACGATTTTGATGAATACAATTTTACCATAATTTCGATTTTTCGAACCTTTTCGATAACAATAAGCCTTACGCGCTAAGCACACATAGCCGAAAATGTACGAACAAAACACATCATGCTTGGTGAAACACTCAAAATTAGGGGCAAAAAATTTAAACAAAATTCACCTGAAAATTGTTAAACAAGTACTAAAATGGCCACTACAATATGAAATTTTCAAAAATTTTCCAGGGGAGCATACCCCAGGACCCCTCTAGAGCCTTTTTTATTCTCAATATGCTTCAACATAATTTTGCCGGAAAAAATACGCTTGACAGTATGCACAAATGTGGTGTTCCTTCCCTGAAAAAAATTCTGAATACGCCGCAGGCATGAAAATATTTTTTAAAGGGCTTATTTACACCTTTTTTGGGTCTAACGTTTTTGTATTTAGCGAACATTCTACCTAATTCAAAATTTCATCCCCCCCACCAAAATTTTTCGGATGGATCCGCTTCTGAATGAGGCGTTATGGTAAGAGATGATTTCTTGTAGCGTTTTCTTTGCGGTCCGGACGATGAAGTTTGCCCCCCCCCCCTCAATCAAAATTCCTGGCTACGCCACTGGGCAGGAGGCCCTACCAGCATTTACTGCTATACAAAAGCATTGGTGGTTACGTGGTCATTGGTTAAAAATGTACGAGTAATGTGATGGCATCATTATACGAAGTACTAACGACAAAACATAAAAGCTAGTGACTAGTGTAAAGTTACATGCATGCTTAAATGACATGCTTATATTTAAGGAGTTTCGATTGCAATCAATTCTGAATATGTGTGCAACAGGAACTCGTAAAATTACTCAAAGGTTCTGCAACGACCTACAGGTATATTTAGACAAAAAAAAAATACATTTTTCTAACTTTGGCATTAGCAAAGCTTTTAGCAACAGCTCCGTGGTTCATCTGATCGGCTTTATCCGATTCGATGCTTAGTATTTGATTTCTTCATTTTTATTCTCCTGTCATGAGAAAGCGACGGAGGCGCTATACATAGGACTAATCCAGAATCGCTTAGGAGTTGCACTTGTATACGAGTTTTCCGCTGCAATATTGCTTCTGACTTCTTCAATTTGCTGCTTGTTAGATTCCACCAAGCACAGATAATTGTTGCGAAGAATCTTTTCCAAGAACACAACAACGAGGCTAGGGTGGGAGTTGAACCATCAATCTTGCGATCATGGCCGTCGTAAAAACGACGCTCCAAACCACTGCGCCACGCTGCCGACAAACTGCAAGACCATCGAGTACTGCTATCAGGGCCGGCTGAACCGCCCCCCCGCATCCCCCGGCTGGGGGAGCCTAAGCCTGGTCAGGGGTCCCGCCTTGAACACCGCGGCGTTTTTTTACTAGGAAATGATTTTAATACGTGTTACGATGCAACATCAATTTGTTTGTGTGCGTGCGTGTAGAAAGGTGCGGATAGGGGGTAAGGGGGGAGAGGGAGTTGAAGAATGTTGGAATGCAATTGCGCCGCTCTTGTTTGAAGTGTAGGCTACTGTAAGCAAAATTGCTTGCATGTAAACGATTTTTTTGATCTGTTGAATGAACGAAAGCATAATTTTTTTCTGTCAAAAATCATATTTTATGAAATATAAGTTATAGCAACAATACTGCCTATTTTATGCTCCTTGCTTTGAACGAGGTCGTACATGGTATAGTTGTTAAGAAGATTGTAGGTTTACCATGGTTTTTGCACAAAAGTATTGGGGGTGTGCGACTCCGCAAGCAAAGTGGATCAAAATTGGTTCGTCAAACGGATCGCCAAAAGTTCAAACTTTTGACACAATTATTATAACTTAAAGTAAGGCCTACTTAAACTTTAATTGTTCTTTCAAGTACCGGTTATTGCCAAATAGAATGATGATTTTCTTGGATACTTTTCTCCTGCTTTTTCCCACGTCATGCCACACTGTGCTGGACCGTTTGTCATTAATTTTGGTTTATTATTGTGACGCTTAATAGCGCACAAAAACAGCCTGTAGTTCAAGTGTTAAAACAATTTTAGGTAAAACATTTGACGGTAGTCCGGTAAACGCTTGCTCTGTGGAACCAGAAAGTGTTCTTGAGAATTAGACTTTAATAAAAATGAGTATTCTTCACGCACCAATTGTATGCAGGGGCTCCATACCCAGGGCAGTCGCGAGCCAATATAAGCCCGGGGCCACATAGCGAAAAGGGGCCCCTATTTTATATATTTACGGCGAAAGTCGGTAGCAAAACGAATGTTACTTACGCAGTTTTCCGCTAAGCTCACGATCAAATTAAAAAATACCGTAAGCTAATAATATCTACTTGCAGACGCAAAATGGGCCCCTCAAAAGTACGGGGCCTGGGGCCAAATGGCCTCCTTGACTCCTCCTCTCGACGGGCCAGTCCATACCGTCCTTATTTCAAAGATTTGTCCTTATTTTGAGAGTCTACATCTTGGAAAATATTACTGTCCTTATTTTTAAGAAATGTTTTAATTTTTGGCTTGCGTCCTTATTTTGTCTTAACTTATTTGGACTTCATGAACTAGTCCAACCTTATTACAAACAATACAGCCAAGATACAGCTAAAAATACTTGGGCGGACTACTCGGAAGTATGTAACCATATCCAATCCAAAACCGACCATAAAGTAGACTTTAACAACCCACAAATCCTTACCCACTTCCCAGATAAATACACACTCCTCATCCTCGAGTCCTTATTCATTCAACAACTCAAACCGGATCTGAACTTAGACTCCACATCCTTTCCACTCCACCTATTTAACAAGTGACCTACTAGCACTTCTCCAGGTTCTGTCTCAGTTTCCCTCTTTTTTGCATCATGGCTTAAGACCCAGCATAACGTAAGCTTTTTAGCGTTGACAATGGCACCAGATGTGAGCCGAAACGTTCGCCCAAGTATTTTCAGGTGTATCTTGGCTGTATTGTTTGTAATAAAATTGCTAAACATCTCCCAACTGTACCGTTTGCCAAAGTTCAACCTTGATGTCATTTATCTTGCCTTACTAGGAGCATTAAGATGGGTTTTCGAACTCAACTTCAATAAAAAGATAATAGCCAGTATATTTGCAATCATACTCACAAACGTTTCGGTAAAAACTTACACCATCGTCAGTGTGAAACTACATAGGCACTAGGCTTGTGAGTATGATTGCAAATATACTGGCTATTATCTTTTTATTGAAGTTATCTTGCCTTATTTTTTGTCTTACCGTCAAAGCCTTATTGTAACATCATAAAAGCAACACAATCTTATTTGGAACAAGAAAAAACAAGGCATAGATAAATATATAACTAACTTTCTTTCATATTTTTAATTTTTTTTAAGCACGTCATCTAACACGAGACCAACATCATTTCGCTTCCTTGGCATTTTTATTGCAGTGATGCTGTGATGGCTCATGTTCCACAAGCAGAGCCGGCGCCAGAGCAGTCGACATAGGGGGGCCAAGCGTTTATCAAGGGGGGCAAGAGTTTGAAATTAAGCACAAAAGCCGCTGTCTTCAAAAGAGTAAGCTTGTTGATTGGGGGAGCAGACTCCCTCTTGGCGCCGGCCCTGTCCACAAGCACTCAAAATTGCGAAAAATATCCAAGAAAATCACAATATCGGAATCAACGGCAAGTTTCTACAGTAATTTTGTTCTCTATGCTAGGTTTTCTCTTTTTCGAACAATTAGAACTATTACGTCATAATAAGTTTTGGTAGCAAGCGGGGATTTTTCTTGCTACTCGCGCGAGTAAAGTTGAGCATGTTCAACTCTACTCGCGCGAGTAAATTTCCACCCGCGCGAGTGATTTTTTGTTGCGAGTAGGTGGTCACCCGGAGAACTCGCCTCGTGTAACCACGGCTGTAGAAGTTGCCGGCCATTTGTCTTCGACGCTTAAATGGGGGAATCCCATTAAGTGTTTTTCCCAAGGGCACAACAAGCGAACTGTCAGCTTTCTTAACTCTATTCCTTGAATGCTGAATGTCTAGTAGGCCTAGGGAAGCTGTGAATACTAGAAATGTAAAAAAAAAACGTTTTTTTTTTCGCTTGTTTTTTTTACGTTTTTTTTTGTTTTTTTTTGTCAAAACCAAAAAAAGTTTGTTTTTAAAATAAAACAAGACAATCAGCGTCAAATCGCACGACTAACATGACAGAGCATCGCACATGTCATTGTACAGGGTGTCCATAAATTATTGCTACAATTTCAAAAATTCGCCACAGTCTTACTTTTTAAGATATTTTCAATCAGTTTGTTTTATAGTAAAGGGAAATGCTTCAAGTTTACGTATTTGCTTTAGTAAACATATACTTCTACGTGTGCACCATCAGTCGCATGTAGGATATCCAATCGATATTCAATTTCTAGCCATGTTCTTGCTAACATATCCACAGTAACAGTATCACATGCTTTAATTATTCGTTTTTGCAAATCACCAACGTATCTGACTTGGTTCGGTAAACGATATCCTTTACGTAGCCCCTCAGGAAAAAATCTAATGGTGTGATATCAGGGAAACGCGGCGGCCATGGAATGGGACCATCACGTCCAATCCATCTTTCTGGAAATGTGTCATTCAAAAATTGACGAACTTGAAGACCCCAATGAGGGGGTGCACCGTCCTGCTGGAAAATAACTAGTGTTTACTGTTCAAGCTGTGGTGACACATATTCTGTCAAAAGGTCGAGATAAATTTGAGCTGTAATTGATTTCTCAGCGAAGAAAAACGGACCAATAATTTTATCATGCATGATTCCACACCATACAATTAGTTTAGGGAAGTCTCGTTCAAGCTCGTAGGTTTCATGCGGATTCTGCGAACCCCATATTCCCAAGTTGTGTCTGTTTATTAATCCAGAAACGTGGAATGTTGACTCGTCACTTAAACAAACACGTTTCAAAAATCCTGGATCTGAATCTAATCTGTGTAGCATCGTCACTGCAAATTCTTTTCGTCGTGGCTTATCTTCTGGCTTAAGGGCTTGCAGTAACTGCACTTTACTGTATATGCATTGAATCGTAAATTTTTATGCAAAACTTAGTGAATAGTGGAGCGTGGGATCTGCAATTGGGTAGAAGCCTGCGAATAGACTTTCTAGGGCTTCTGGTTTATGCCACTCGCACTGATACAATTTCTTCTTCTGATATTTGAGGTCGGCCAGCTCCCTTACTCTGCAACACACTACCAGTCTCCATAAACTTTTCATGCCACACTGTAAAAAATTTTGGGTAATCGCATTGCCCAATTTTGGGCAAATGTATGCATTACCCAAAAAAAACGGTCAAAAACCCAATTTTTTTTGGGTATGATAAGCAAAAACCCAAAGTCGATTTTGGGTTCTGCATGACCCAAAGCACAGCATTGGGTATAAACAATTGTGTCCCAAGTAAATTGGGTTAAAAATTGTATACCCAAGAATAAATTTTGGGTAATCGTTTTTGCAAATATTAATTTGGGTAATGTGGTAGCAAACCCAAATTAAATTTTTGGGTGAGTGTTATGACTATTGTTTTGGGTCAATGGATTTTAAACCCATTAATTTTTTTTGGGAAATAATTCCTGAAATAATAACTTGTGTATATTGTTTTTAAAGCCAAAAAAATTTTTGGGAAAATGTTAAATAACTTATTTTGGGAAAGTGAATTTTAAAACTAAGATCTTTGGGGAAAATTTTTAGATAATAGATTGGTTTTAAACTCAAAAAACGGGTTGCACTTTAAGCAATTCTTAGTTTAGGAAACATTGAGTGCAAAACCCAATTGTTTCATATAGCACTCGATGAGTTTTCATACGGCCCGCGCTTGTTGCTGCTAAATGTATTATTTTTGGCCTACAAGCACATGTAAAGTTAGATAGCCTGTCCAATCTAACTGGAGGTTGCTTTTTTACGCTGTAAATGCGACAAGACTATCTGATTGAGACGACAAAAACCGGCGAGAAAAGTTTAAACCATTATTACGTCATAATTGCAACAGAAACCATTTTTGTTACGAAGAGCAGCAAAACACATAGAACCACAAAAGACTATTAGCCTTCGGGTACTTTACATTATGAAATTTGTTCCTCTTGGAGAAAACTTTGGCGCCCCTGGTCTAAGGCCAACCACCAAAAACCTTACATGCTTTATCTAAGTTAATCACTTGGTCTGTGGGATAATCGGGCCGTCTAAAAATTTTCTGAGATTTATCTGCGTGTTTGGCAGATATTGGAGCTGGGCAAGCCATCTTAAATTTTTATAGCATTTATCTACGGGCATTGGTAAATGTTGCTACATTAGCAAAACGGAAAGCCGGAAGCCATAGTAGTCTGCGATTTATTGCTTTTCAAGGCCTTACCACGCGCATGCGCTTAAATTTTGCTTAGACGTAAATGCTAAGCATTATAAACTAGCATTTGTGTAGCTGTTTTGCTTGATGAGACAGAATGCGTCATCTACCCCAAATTGATATAGGCCTAGTTAAATTTTGCAGTATATTTCCGCTTGAAATAAAACCGATGACAACCCCAATTTCACAAGTCATTTAATAAGCTATTGTTGTCTTTTTACTTACTACTTATGCTATAGCAATTTTAAGTTACATACCTGTGTCTAGTCATTTTAATTTCAAGTTCAACATTATTATGATAGACAGTTGCGCAAGCGGCTAACCTTCACTCTACCGCATAAACCAAACAACCTAAGCTTTCAACTTGCAGTATACCATCGTTTGTCAGCGTAATTTATTAATTTTGCTGGCAGACTTTAATAATAATTAAATGTGCATGATGTAATTCATCATTCTAATAAAATAGCACTTTTCAGAAATTAATTAAATTTTACTTTACGCTTCAATAAACTTTACGGTTTAGTGATCAGCGCAATCAGTGAGCGCCAAAATAATCGAAATTCGAATTAATTGATGCGTCGGAACTGAAGCTGCTGCTTCTCGCTGGAGTAAAAAGCTAATTTAAAATCTAAAGGTTCCGGTAACGACTTAGGTAGGCTATGTAGACACAATGATTTTAAAGTTATCTGCAGATTCATGTGTTCAACTTGCTGAAGTGAGCTATCATAGTATGCAGTATCTACAGATTTGGAAATGCTGCGAAGACCACAAGTACTAGTAGTCCGCAGGTCTTTTTATTACTAGCTGCCTAGTCAGATGTCAGTAAGTTACTGGTTGCGCATGCTTCTTTTAGGTCTGCTAATGGCGGGATAGAAAATTAAAACAACTTGTTTTTTGACGAACTTTTAAATAATTTGAATTTGGAAAAGTTTATCAGAAGGCAAAAAAAATTCTTAACTCCCAGAGTGCACTAGTACAGGTACGGAGGAATGGTAGAACTGGAGATTGGAGTGACTACAGTTCAAATTTAGAGTTGTTAAGCTGGGTTTACATAAGCTAAAAAAATAGTGCAAAACGGTGAGAAGCTGAGCTTTTATTTTATAGACCTAATGTCATGCAACTTGGCTTTGCTAGTTGAGCAAAGTGGAGCCAAGCTTCATTGCAAGCTTCAAAGAACAAACAAAGCTCAGCTCTGCTCCATTGACGTTTTTTTGTTCGTGTAAACCCACTATTAGTAGTTGCAACTTGGACCATTAGAGGTTGGAGTTGATAAGAGTTTTGGGGAAATCTGAAGCTGAGTTGATCTGAGAAAAATGAGTCAATCTAAATGAGCCTCCATGTGGAGAAAACCGATTTGGAAATGACACTGCTGCCACTTCCCAATTTTATGTTAAAGTACCACAATACCCATTACACTGATACTGGTATGGATCTTGCTTATCCAAAGTGTTGACTGGATATATAAGCAATCAAATAGCTTGCAATGTACATTTATTGATGTAAAAACATAGTAAATTTCAGAATTAGAGAATGGGCCTAGCAGTCATGTTATATAGCTGATGCTTCATGCTGTTAATGTGATGTATGTACAACTACTGTATCGAATTGTCATTGAAGTTTCTGATCATCAATTCATCATAACATGTATTTACCTTTGTGTGTGAAACCAAAACAGACATGCAACGAATCAAGGTAAGTGACTGATAAACAGTAAACATTATGCATGTTGTGTTGTAAATGCTAAGGCATTATGTAATGCTTCACACTAATAACTGATTGTATATGATACCCAGTTTTGTTAGGCATCCATGTGGCAGTGATAAACATTTAAATTGTTTTGTGAAACAGTCAAAAATGTGCCATCATATATTTAAAATATTGACAGAAGAGCAGTGCAAACTTTTTCTCGATATGCCATGCACATCAATACGAATATGAGTATGTTACCAATCAAGTGCATTGTGATTATTCTACTTCATACTGCTATTTATAAATTTTTGCCTACCTAAGGCGCTTTAACCAATAGGCCCGGTATGCAACTCATAGAAAGTGACACGTGATTATGTAGTGAGTGGTTTCATGATTTTACGTATGCAATAAGCAGTAAAATCAAAGAACTTGGTGCAAAAAATATGGCTTGACATGCACTGCATTGCTCCCTGCAGCTGTGTGTTAGAAACTTGTTATGATAGTATACTACTCTTTCAGTTTTATTATGTAAAGTTAAAGCAGTGGTTATGACACATGGGCAACATGCATGTAAAATAATTCACAGTGGATTATTTTTGCATCAACCTCTTTGTTTCATGAAAATCAGCAAACTTATTTTGTGACAATTACAGGTCAGCATAATTTGATGCTAGTCAAGCTGTTGCATGTTGTTTTCTGTGTCTTTGATAAAAAATTATTATTAAATCAAGTAATGTGGCGTTAATGAACTTTGTTGATTGGAAATTTGAAATGATGTTTAAAATTTGAAAAGGCTATAGACTGGCTAAATTTTTTGTAGCTGTTGTTCCTGTTACTAAAAATGATCAAACCTCAATCAGCAGTTTTTATCCAATGGTTATTATTGGGTAAAGAAATTAAAAATGTAATTCCACACAAGCAAGCCTGCTCCAAGCAAGTGGTTTATTGCTAAACGTTTTTGTGAAGTTTCAGAAATTGATTGTTTGGTACAGTTAAACATAAATGATAATTATTTAGTCGGGATGCAAAGGTGTGAACAACCTAAAGACTGCCATGGTAGCCCATGCTAAGGTTTTTATGTGCTTAACGCTAAGAAAGCATAAATTATAAAGCGCTAGAGTCCTTGTTTGCTTGTCTGTTATTTAAGACAAACTCTATGGCATTGGAGCATTAAGATGGGTTTTCGAACTCAACTTCAATAAAAAGATTATAGCCAGTATATTTGCAATCATACTCACAAACGTTTCGGTAAAAACTTATACCATCATCAGTGTGAAACTACATAGGCACTAGGCTAGAATAACCAGCACAAGAAAGAAATT
>CAXFYD010000239.1:0-13225 GCA_964006365.1 Trididemnum miniatum | reverse complement strand
CGGCAAACTAATAAGCGAAAAGCAAAACAGCAAGGGTACGAGTTGTGTCGTACGACTTGCTGTTTTGCTTTTCACTTGAATTAGTTTGCCCTGGGCGCAGCTTTCCATTTTCGATCATGTTCTGATGAAGGACGGCAGCGTGGCCGAGTGATTCCGAGCGTCGTTTTTACGACGACCATGATCGCAAGGTTGACGGTTTAACTCCCACCCAAGCCTCGTTGTTGCATTCTTGAATAAGATGCTTCATGGTAATTATCTCTGCTTGGAGGAATTTAACAAGACGCGAATTGAAGAAGTAAGAACCAAATTCAAGCGGAAAAATCGGAAACAAGGGCAACTCCAAAGCGAGTCTGGAACTCTGGATGCGCCTATTCATAGCGTCTCCGTCGCTTTCTCGTGATAGGAGGATAAAAATAAAGAAATCATCATCATTAAGGACGGTGGAGTTGTTTGAAAACGCTTAGCATATTTTCTACTTGTTATTTTCTACTTAAAAACGTCAAACGTTTTATGTTCTGAACTTATTATCTATTGCTACAATATGGATATTAAAGATCTCCTCTCTCCCAAACTTATACAGTTATTAGGCCTATTAGGCTGATAGCAAAGATAAAGCTAATATGCTGACAGCTGCTACGAAAAGCGATGAATCAAATAATATTAATTAATTAAAATGGTCACAAATTGTGACGAAACTTTACCTCACAAAAAGCAAATCAATGGAAATGCAATAACCTAATTACTACCAGATAGTGAAATAGTCGGACGTCATTATTCATGTACTGTGTAGTGACAATCAACAAAATTTTAGATCACAATACCTGATCGCTGTAGTCGGCGATCTTTTTTTAACGCGGCCCAGATTACCCTTTCAATAGCTATTGAAGGCCCACTACATTTAAAACTACGACTACAAAACGAATAAATTATACAACACGACTACAAAATGAAAAAACGATGCGTTGTGTTAAAAGCAAAGAAAATGCAAAGCGCGTGCTTTTTTTTCTACTCGCTCGCATCGATAGAACTGAAGAAACAAAGCGAGCAGTGCATGAAAGATATTACAGACACACGGCACCCGTTTTTGTGCATGGTACTACGGGTTTTGCTTTTGTAGCCATGTAACAATATCAAATCATCATACTCACGGTATTACGCCGAAGCGAGTAACGAATGGCGAGGCCTATCTCCGCTGCTTAGCGCCTGGGCAACACAGCTCCGAAGAAATTTCACAACGGTGGCAAGCCGTTGGCGACACTGTGTCGATTTGACCGGCCCGAGAAAGGAAGCCAATTCAACGGTAACGGTAATTGAGGGAAACTGCGAAGTGAGCTTGCGCTTTTCGAGTCAGCAGCCACCCGTTAAATATGTCAAATGCGATCGGCTCCAGCCGCGAATCGAACCCGTCACGTAGGATCTGTCACCTGCGCCCGGTACCGCTAGGTCATGTCGCTGACAAGACCTTCCGTACCGATGGCGTGCGCTTAACGACTGAGCTAACCGGCCGGTGTAGCCATGTACTGCCGGGAGAAAAAGAATTGGATTGTTTTACGCGCAAAGCATCAAAGGGAAGGTTTTTGTTATTAGTTGTAGCCTATGGGCTTAGTTTTTATTCGCAGCTAGCATGCGGCCCACAAGGACTTTGTAAAACCAAATAGCTCGCGACCCACGAAAAATTGCTAAAAAGTCCACAGTTGGGCCGTGGCTCACAGGTTGCCGACCACTGCCTTATCGGCTTAATCGTACCGGTGCAAGCCACTTGCACGATCAACCATTCGAGCATGGCATGAAAAGTTTATGGAGACTGATAGAGTGTTGCATAGACTGGGAGCTGGCCGACCTCAAATATCAGAAGAAATTGAAACTGTGCGAGTGGCACACACCAGAAGCTCTAGAAAGTCTATTCGCAGGCTTCTACCCAATTGCAGATCCCACGCTGCACTATTCACAAAGTTTTGCATAAAAATTTACGACTTTATGCTTATACAGTAAAGTACAGTTACTGCAAGCCCTTAAGCCAGCAGATAAGCCACGACGAAAAGAATTTGCAGTGACGGTGCTACATAAATTAGATTCAGATCCAGGATTTTTGAAACGTGTGTGTTTCAGTGACGAGTCAACGTTTCACGTTTCTGGATTAATAAACAGACACAACTCAAGAATATGGGGCTCGCCGAATCCGCATGAAACCTACGAGCTTGAACGAAACTCCCCTAAACTAATTGTGTGGTGTGGAATCATGCATGATAAAATTATTGGTCCGATTTTCTTCGCTGAGAAATCAATTGCAGCTCAAGTTTACCTCGACCTTTTGACAGAATATGTGTCACCACAGCTTGAACAGTATCAACCACTAGTTGTTTTCCAGCAGGACGGTGCATCCCCTCATTGGGGTCTTGCAGTTCGTCAATTTTTGAATGACACATTTCCAGAAAGATGGATTGGACGTGATGGTCCCATTCCATGACCGCCACGTTTTCCTGATATCACACCATTGGATTTTTTCCTGTGGGGCTATGTAAAGGATATCGTTTGCTGAACCAAAGTCAGATACGTTAGTGATTTGCAACAACGAATAATTGAACAGAACAGTTTATTTTTGTTGCTTTTACAATCAATCGAATAGTACATATTACAGCACAAGAAGCACTTAATGCTTTCCATCTCTAGGTGTGTACTTTAAACCTACCAGGATGTACTAAGGATTGGATTCATCGAATCAAACTGGCACTCCTGCCGCACCTAGATCAAGCTGAAACTACCGTCCACTTTCTACCTAGAGGTGGGTTCATAAAAATACATTTAACCGGCTTTGTTGTACAAAATTTCATCCAAGTTTTGGTACGAAGTAGTTCCCGAGGAGTTCACTTGTCCAAAATCTTTGTAAGCATGTACTTTTTACGCTGTTTTTTTACAGACGACTTTTTTCCCCAAAACATTCGAAGTTGATGTAGCCTACCTCCAACTTGTTTGGTACTGGTTCCTGGTATGAAATTTCGTTTTGCATTTCATGTGATGAACCCACCTTAAATTTCGCTGTTCAAGATTTCGCTTCCCGCGTGCTTTCAACGAATTGAAATCTTGAAATTTAAGGTGGGTTTTCAGTTCTCACCAATGACGAAATGTTTTATAACAGCTCATATGGCCGAGTGGTGAAAGCGTCCGCAACGGGAGCTGCAGACTTGGGTTTGATTGCGAGTCGGGTCAAACTAATGTATTCACAGCTTCCTTGCTTGACACTCAACATTCCGGCAAATTTACTCTTGTTGTGCCGTTAAAAACGGCACTAAGTGGGATTTCCCTATGTTGGTGTGGTAGACAGATGGCTGGAAACTCCTAATCGAGCTTCAGGGGTGCCTTAGTAAAATTCGAACCAGGGGGGCCCTGTAGAGGCTTAATGCAAAAAATCTATTATTTTATACCTGATGTTCTTAAACTTTTTGCGTCACGTCCCCTTTGGCGTTACAGTAGTTGTTCCCCCCCCCCCCCCCTACGCCCTACCATCAGTGCGCTGTGAAGACTATTGTCCCTTCTCGTTTGATATCTACAAGCATTTGGGCAATTTCGTACTTTTTCGACTCATTAGCTGCATTATGTCAAGGGATCTCTTATAGCTGCATTTATGTGGACCAGCACCTATCCTGGAAAACTCACATGAAAAGCTTGTTAATTAAACTGAGATGTAGCTTGGGGGCCGTATGTAAAGTGAAACCCTTATTAAATCGAGATACTTTACTGCAGCTCCATCATTCTTTGGTAAATAGTCATCTTTTATATCGCGTACAAACCTGGCGTTATGGAAATAAAAAGTTCTGTCAAAAATTGCAGCGAGTTAGTAACAAATTTTGAAGAATTACATTTGGCTTGGATAAAAGAGATAGCGTTGAGGACGCAATGATTAAACATAAATAATTAAGCTTGGATCAGATGACCGTCAAAGCTATCGCAATATCATGTTCAAGCAAAACGCTGGCATAAACCCTTGTGCTCTTAATGACTTATTCCTTGCCAAATCATGCCGGCACAATACCAGAAATAAATGACAAGTGATCTCTCGGTATTAGCCTACTCAACTAAATTAAATCAACAGTCCATTTCTTTTCGCGGTCCATCTATTTGGAACTCTTCACCCCTTAGCGTAAAAGATAAAAAACAAAGTGTTAAAGGCGTTTGCTAAAAAACTTACCAACCACCTAGCGTGTAACCCAAGTAACAACTAAGTTTCAAGTAATATATGTCTATTTTTGCTGTTCCCCTTTTGTTTTTCAGGTTCACAAGCAAATCGACGTGAAGTCGATTTTGTGCATTGTCTACATGGTTCATCCATGGTTCATCAATCATCATTTGATTCCTGCGTTCAGGGGTGCAAATTTATGTTGAGCATTGGGGGGGGGATGATTTAGCAAAATTGACTATTTTTTGCCGTTGTTTGAGATTGGGGGGGGGATGATTTGACTCATCCGAGCAGATGCCCAATTTTTGCCCAAAAATGAAGTGAAGTAAAAAAAAGCCATCACTTTCCGAGATGACCAATTTCTTGCCCAAAATGAAGTGCAGACCAAAAAAAAAGTCATCATGTTCGCTAATGTGGGGCATGAAAATATTGGAGGGGATGCTGCCGGAATATTGGGGGATTTGCACCCATTACTGCGTTGCTAGTGTCAAGTTCTGTGCTTTCGCTATGCTTGCATTTATTTGTGAAGTAACAAAACTTGTAGGCTAATTTCTATTTCTTCTACGTCTTTGCTTGCTTCTGAGACTTCTTTTCGTATGTGACGCATATCCTTCGTATTATCCTACTCAAATCTCATTAATAACAATTGCGGACATTTTTTTTACCTTTTTTTCATTTTTGTTGTTTGCTTTTAATTAATCAAACATTCTTCAGCTTTACGTTCTTAAGGTATAGGGTTCAGCAATCTCGATGTTCTTGCTTGCCAGTATTAAGAGTGCTTACTGTTTTTTCCGTTATATCACTCATCGACTAGATGCACGTGAAGCGTAGTGGTAAGTTATTAATTCTGTTATTCATTCGTCATTTTATTCCCGCGAATTATAAAAAAACGACTGTGTATACAAGATCGTAACTTTTGTCGATATGTTTTTTTTTTATCTCTTTCCGTCTCAAGGAAATAGAAACTTTTAGTTTGGTTTTCTTCTGACACTACTACAGAAGTTTTCACTTGCATCTGAGTTGTTTTCTGCCCTGTCCAGCAGCGCTCACATTTGGATCACTTTCCAAGAATGCTCGGAATGTAGGTTTATTAGCTATAAGTTCCGCTCTTTCTATCGATCATAAGGTGGGCACTGACAGCGTTTGTTACTTAGTGTCAATTTGTCTGTTTATTTCGTTTTTTGCGTTTGTGTGTTCACTTCTGCTTTTGTTTTTTTGTGCTTTATTTTCGGGTGTCATGGCCATGCGTAGTTACTGTTTCTTTCTCTCTTTGCCATTTTTTTATTTTCGCATGTTTTAACGGTTTCTTCTGTTGTGTCGTGTCTTCCTTTTCTTGAGTTTTTTTCTTTCTCTGAAACGCTGTCGCTCTGTGTTATATTCGTGCTTCAATAATAAAAAGAATTGATTGATTGGACGTAGCCTATCCAGAAATTTCCTCAGGAGGGGCGCCCCAAACTTTCGTACACGCAGTTTTTTCCGGTAAGTGGCAAAATCAGAGCGAATTTAAAGCAGAATATAAACCAATGATGACTCTGGGGGGGTCCGCGCGGGGACGTGCAAACCTGAAAATTTTTTGAGAATGTAATTCTACTTCAGCTCTACATCACGTAATTGCAGTTGTAGTGCTTTTTCAACAACTTTTTGACGAAATTTTTTTCAAAATATTTTGCCTCTAATTCTGAACCTAATGCCACAATATTGTGGGCCCCTACAAATGCTCCCCCCCACCGGGGAGGCCGAACTTCGAAGATGCTTTGATACGGCACTGTCCACCACGCTATAAAAAACATGCAGAAAATATAACAATTTATTTGTAATGTCTTAATCGTTTTAATGGGAAGGATGTAGCTGTTTTGGGAAAACAAGTTTTAAGTTTTGATGATTGACAAAAAAATGTGAAAATATACGTTCAATCATTGAGTTACTGCTATGCTCACGCCCACCTTGCAAACATTTTACGTCTCCCAGTTTAAGAACCTCTGCTTTAAAGTCTAAACGTTCACAAAACTAGGCCGGTTTTAACAGCCACCCCCGGGCCCCCTACAAGCAGATTTTTTAAAACTAAAGAGGCCTATCTCCCCCCCTCGGACCCCCACCAAGGCAACCCTGTCGAGCTCGTATAGCGCATTGATCGCTTTCTCGTGATACGAGGATAAATTATATATTATATACGTAAATAAAACGATTTCAATTCGTTCCAACTGGTTCCAAGTTCGAGAACTGAAATTTCCGGTAAAATAAATTCCAAAAAGTAATAATTCGAAAAAATGTCCAATCCAATTCCAAGGTATGGAAATTTATGGGGCGCCGTTTGGAAAAAAACTATTCGTTTTGTGAACCATGTTTTTTGAGCTTATTTAGACCATAGTTTGTCCGATATGTATATTGGAAATATCCTACTTATATATCGGACAAAATGTACTCTAAGTCGGACCAAAATACTCGCACAAAATAAGTCGGACAAAATCGTTTTTTTCCAAACGGCGCGTCACACGCTTTTTGGAAAAAAAAACGATTTTGTGACCCCTGTTTTTCGAGCTTATTTGGACTATAATTAGTCCGATATATACATCGGAAATATCCGACTAATATATCGGACAAATTGTGCTTTAAGTTGGACCAAAAAACACACGCAAAACAAGTCGGATATTTCCGACTTATATATCGGACAAATTCGCCGTTTGGAAAAAAACTACACGTTTTGTGAACCATGTTTTTTGAGCTTATTTAAACCATAATTTGTCCGATAGGTATGGGGCGCCATTTGGAAAAAACTATACGTTTTGTGAACCATGCTTTTTGAGTCTAAACAAGCTCAAAAAACATGGTTCACAAAACGTGTAGTTTTTTTCCAAACGGCGAATTTGTCCGATATATAAGTCGGAAATATCCGACTTGTTTTGCGTGTGTTTTTTGGTCCGACTTAAAGCACAATTTGTCCGATATATTAGTCGGATATTTCCGATGTATATATCGGACAAATTATAGTCCAAATAAGCTCGAAAAACAGGGGTCACAAAATCGTTTTTTTTCCAAACGGCGTGTGACGCGCCGTTTGGAAAAAAACGATTTTGTCCGACTTATTTTGCGCGTGTATTTTGGTCCGACTTAGAGTACATTTTGTCCGATATATAAGTAGGATATTTCCAATATACATATCGGACAAACTATGGTCTAAATAAGCTCAAAAAACATGGTTCACAAAACGAATAGTTTTTTTCCAAACGGCGCCCCATAGAAATTCGCTTTCTGGGTTGTGGGAGATAGGAATGCAGGGCAGTATGCTAATAGGCTGAACATGGACTGAAGTTAGCAGGTTAGGAAGTGAGTTGGGTGCATAATTTAGTTTGGTGGCGATTATTCAAATGTTGCTTAAGAAAAATCCTGATCTTGGTTGATCATGCTCCACCAATGTCATCATTGAGTCAGCACAAATCTGAGATGCACAATTCAGAATTCACTTTTTGATCAGAAACGTTAAAATTGGTGGTGATTTTGAGTCTGTTATTTTTTTCGGTAAAATTTTGGTCATAGAGTAGTCCAAATTAAATTTGTAAAAACCAAAAAAGTTGAAGCCATTTTGGTCAATTGATCAAAGTAAATAGACTAGTCTACCTACCGTATCTTGACAATATGCAAGCAACAATTACAAACGGGAGACGTTCGATTAATGTATTGTTAGTTGTTACTTCAAAACATGATCGAACAAAAAGGTAGTGTCTATTTCGCCGTTAACGGCAAAATAGCTTTTAGGTCTATTTTGCCACAAAAAAATTGAAATAATGGAAATTTTTGTGGACAGTTCAATTAACTGATATCAAATTTTGAAAAAAATAACCCAGTGTTGAGTTGTAGCTCTGCCTAGGCCTACATGGTGCTGGGTAACATCTAGTATCAGTCCCCAGGTTTGGTTAGGGTTAGGTTTGGGGTTTCGTACAGAATAAGCCCCCACGCTTTTTCTGTCTGCCAAGTTGCCAACCTTAACGTAACCTATCTACCTATAGCCTGACCCTAACCAAATCTAGCCCTAACTGAACCAAACTCTAATTAAATTTAACCCTAACGAAACCTAATCCTAACCAAACCTAACAACCTATGGGCTGATACTGTGATACTAGACGTTACCCCACGTTGCCAGTATTCCAGTAATTGTATGGTATAGCCTATACTATACCTACACAGTACATAAGTAGACTTTGGACTTTAGACTGTGGCATTGAATACACTAATTCAGTTATTCAACTATTGCTGATTGATCAGCAGTTTTGTTGGTAGAAATTTAAGCAGGTGGTAGACTAAGGTACCTAATAACCTAGACCAGTAGGTAGGTTAGACTGTAGACTAGACAATAGACAGATATCGGTACACTACTTACCAGTATACTGTACAAGTACCGTACATATTAGTATTTGTAAAACTTCAAGAACTTTTCAACATACACAACCCTAATAAGCTATCCCTAAAAAGTCATAGGGTAGCTTATTAGGGTTGTGTATCAATGATGCTGTGTATCTATGATCTATGTGTATCTATAATAAGCTATGATGCTGTGATAGCTTATTAGGGTTGTGTATCTTGAAAAGTTTTTAAAATTTTGCATTTTATTTGAATCTTGTGCTTTGCATAATAATATTGGTATTTGATCCGTAGATTATACCAGTATACAGCTATAAAAATTTGTGTGAAAAATTGCCTGATTTTACAGTTTAAAACAGTATATACTATACCTACATAGTACATAAGTAGTGGACTTGGAAAAAGCGTTTAAATTTTGTGGACTTGGAAAAAGCGTTGGATAGGGTTCCCAGAAAAGTGATGAAATGGGCATTAAGAAAGAAAAGCTTGCCAGAAGTGTTGATGAAAGCAGTAATGAGCTTGTATGAGGGCTCAAGGACGAAAGTCAGAGTTGGATCGGGTTTTTTGGAGGAATTTGGGGTAAGAGTTGGTGTGCATCAAGGGTCTGTGCTATCACCATTGATATTTGCTATTGTGGTTGATGCAGTGTCAGAACATGCAAGAGAGGGACTATTGAATGAAATTTTGTACGCGGATGATCTTGTGCTGATGAGCGAAAATTTGGAGGATCTAAGGGAGAGGTTCCAAAGGTGGAGAGATGCATTGGAAAGCAAGGGATTGAGAATAAATATTAGAAAGACTAAGATGATGGTGAGTGGTGCAGAAGGGGAGGTTGTGCGTAGCAGGGTGGATCCGTGTGGAATATGTGGAAAAAGAGTTACGTCTAACGCGGTGTGGTGCACGTTCTGTAAGAAGTGGATTCATGCGAGATGCACTAAAATGAAAAAAGTATCTTGCAGTTTTACACAACAGTTTGTATGTAGAAGACGTGAAGATATTGGAGACGGAAAGGAAGAACCAGTGGAGGTGTTGTGTGATGAAGTGGAGACTGTGAAGGGTTTTTGTTATCTTGGAGATAGGCTGAATGCTAGTGGTGGGTGTGAAACTGCAGTGACTGCAAGAGTAAGGATCGGATGGATGAAATTTAGAGAATGTGGAGAGGGGTTACTTGGGAGAAGGTTTTCTTTGAAAATGAAAGGGATGGTGTATCGTAGTTGCGTAAGATCAGCAATGTTACATGGAAGTGAGACATGGTGTTTGAGGGAAAATGAGATGGTAATTTTGAGAAGAACTGAAAGAGCTATGGTGAGATCAATGTGTGGAGTAAAACTAGTGGATAGAAAGAATACTGAGGAGCCGATGAAAATGCTGGGTCTGAAGGAAACTTTAGATAAAATGGCTAAAGCGAATGGAGTAAGATGGTATGGACATGGTTAGGAGGGATGATGATAGCATTTTGAAGAAGGCAATGATGTTTGAAGTAAATGGACCACGAAAGCGAGGATGGCCGAAGCAAACATGGAAGAAACAAGTCGAGGAGAATATAAAGAAGATTGGGTTGAGGGTGGAGGAAGCTACAGATCGCGCGAGATGGAGAGAGGGAGTGGGAGCGATTGCTGAAGGAATGAGGTGCATCTGGCCACCTTCGGACATGAGGAAAAACCAGATTAAAACTGGACGATGATGATGATGATGATGAATTTTTGGTTCAAAATCAGTAAAATGTGCCCAAAAATTTCGCATTTTTCTCTAATTTCTCACTTTAGAGGGAACACTGATTACAACCCTTGAATTGAATTTTCTTGTACAGTGTAGTATCTGTCACTGTTCCCTCTAAGTTATCAGCAAGTGCGAATTCGCCCAAATATTGATTTTACTAAATAATTTGCCCAAGGATTTGGGGAATTTAAGAAAGTTTGATGCAATTTTTGCCTCAAAGTTATAATAATAATAACGAAGTGTCTATTTCACTGAAAATTCCGGTTACCAAAGTTAGAAAAATCGTAGTTGCGAAACCGTTTTCGGTTCCTGTAGTGCGACTCTCACAGTAGGGGAACCGTTTAGGGGATGTTTCCGGTTCCGCAAACCACAATTTTCGAACTTCAGTAACTGGAATTTTCGGTGAAATAGATGCTTCCAAATAATAATACAGTTATTTATATCCCGATCACAGTTGCAAAGCATGCTTTCTAACTGGTTAGAAGTAACATAATAAAGCACAGATTACAAATTCAAACAGTAAACCATGTAAATTGAGTTCCAGAGCACGTAACTTCTGTTTTGCACCAAAGTATTGAACAATTTGATTCAAATTCGGACAATAATCACCATTCCAGTTGGCAAGCTTAAAGAAAAATTGGAAAAATTTGCCCAAAATTTCAAATTTTTTCAAATTTTGCGCCTTAAAGGGAACAGTGCTACCAGTACCAGAGTACCTTCTCAGTTCTGTTTTACTGTTCAGGCAGTCAAATTATTGCTGTAGCATACTTGTATTGTTCTTGTTGGAGGTATTTACCCTGTCTGCATGTCCAATATTAGTGTACTTAAGGCCTGGGGTTCTTGATTCTAATTTCTGCATCATATCGGCAATTAATTTTTTGATGCCATAGTTAAAACTAGTTATGAATTTATGATGCAGAAACTAGAACCAAGAATTGGAGGCCTAAACAGCTAAGCCCATGAAAATCGGACATGTGAACTAGGCTATGGGTAACCTGTAACTGTGCATAAATTTCCGGTTCATTGATTTTATTTGGTATAGTCTTTTATGTTTAACTTGCCTCTGAAACTAGTCTTCGGTATTCTGTTCTTGTGTACTCACTCCTAAAAAGCTTAATTTTTTCATGAATCTGTGAATTGCTACCATACTGGTAGCTTGTACATATGGTACCGGTACTGTTTGACTGGTCTGCTATTGTTAATGTAGTGTGTAGATTTGATATTTATAATGTAAGATTAATTAAGTCAGTATTAACCTGTTTCCATGTCCACATTTTGTGGGCGTTCGACCTATGGGCTGTGGGCTTTGCTCAAGTCAGGTAAATTTTTGCTCTTTGTGTGCTAGTTTTTGCAAAGTCTTGGGCTTTTCAGGCCACACCGCAAGAGATGGTATGCAAAAGTGGGCTGTCGCAAAAAGTGTGCCTTCCAAAAGCTGTCCTTAGATCGGCCCACTTTGAGAAAGCCCATATTTTGTGTGGACATCATAACAGGCTATATGTGGAAGTATTATATACAAAAGCATTCAGCTTCTGCAAAGTCTTAAGCAATAACATTAGCTGATCAGGATGTTTTTCAGCAGATAAAAGCAGTAGAGGTCTGCTGATTTGTACTACTTCACTTTTCTAAATTAAACAACGTTTGTTTACTTTGCCGAGTATACTGTATTAATTGTTTGTGTATATTAGATATACTTAGTCTAGTCCTTCCAGTTGTAATGTTGGCTTTGGATAAAATTTGTGAAATAATTGCTTGGGTTCACTGTTCCCTCTAAGGCGGTATTGCTAAAACCTGCAGGAGCTCAATGATCGCCTTTGCAAGTGAGTTAGGAGCACAAGGACCGCTAGGGGCACTGCCCCTAGTAATAACTCTCTAGTACCCCTAGCGATCTTTGTGCAGGTTTTAGCAGGACCCCTCTTAAAGTGCAAAAAATGAGAAATTTTTGAGCAAAATTTCTTCATTTTTTTTGAAAGCTTGCCAACTGGAATGGTGATTTTTGATCGAATTTGAATCAAAGTGTTCAAACATTTTGGAGCAAAACAAAAGTTTCATAGGCCTACTCTGTAAACTCAACTTTGAGGCAAAAATTGGATGAAACTTTCTTAAACCCTTTAAATCCTTCGGCAATTTTTTTATTAAAATTCATTTTGGGCAAATTCGCACTTGCCAAAATCTTAGATGGAACAGTGCTTAGGTTAAATCACAGTTGTTAGAGTCAGATTATCTGTTTATTGATGCAGTTCTGTACAGTATATAGATGCTCTGTGATCACTGTTCCCCTTAGCATATATTGCAGCAAATGCAAAATTGCCCAAATTTAAACTTTCATAAAAATCTATTGTAATATCATGTACTCCCATATCAAATATCGTATACACTGCTCTCTCTTGGGTGCAAAATTTAGGAAAAGCAGAAAATTTGGGGCAATAATTTTTGTGATTGCCAAATGGTATGCTGATTTTTGGCCAAATTTAAAATATAGTGTGGAGTATTTTGGTGTTCATTAAAATGAAAGCATCTTAGTTTTCAAGCTCAAATTTAGGTAAAAAACTTAAATCAAACTATCTCTATGCATGAAAAAACTATAGGTAAAAGTTTTTCCTTGTTTAGAGAAAATTTGATTCAAGTTTTGCCCTGAAATTGAGTTTGCAAAGTAAGATAATTCCATTTTACATTATAACATTCAACACTCTAACTTAAATTTAGTCAAAAATCTATACTACAGTTGACAATCTCAAAAATATGTTTAGCACCTTAGTGGGCAACACTGGAGTAGACTAGATTCGTATAACAGCCTAGTGATTGCTGGTACGCTGTAATTTGTTTTTCAGTGGTTAAATGTTTTTGTTTTGTTCCTAAGGTCATGATCTAATTTTGTCAAACTGTCAAAGAACCTTAGTTTGACATTTGTTCTTGAAATAAAACTTGCAACCTTGCCCAGGTAGAATTACAATCATTTAATATAAGATAGTTATGGCA
>CAXFYD010000237.1:0-10000 GCA_964006365.1 Trididemnum miniatum | reverse complement strand
TTTAGCTTATGCCGCTGTGGGCAATTTAGTGGCAGCATTAGGGGATTACAATGAAGTTATTCAAGCCCAACCGGAAAATGTAGATGCTTATAACAATCGAGGCAACATCCGTTATCAGTGGGGAGATTTAGTTGAGGCGATCGCGGATTATAATCAAGCCATAGAATTAAATTCTAAGTTTAGTGAAGCTTATAACAATCGAGGAGTGGCTAACTATCAGTTGGGGAAATCTGAAGAGGCCATGGCGGATTTTAATCAAGCTATTAGGATTAATGGGAACTACGCTCTCGCTTATTATTATCGAGGAACGGTGTTACTGGGTTGGGGGGATAAACAAGCAGCTTTGGGGGATTTCCATCAAGCGGCAGATTTGTATCTGCAGTCCGATCGACTGCAGTGGTATGAGAGAGTTAGAAAGACTATAGAAAGCATTTCTTATTAAATAGTTGATAGTTGATAGTTGATAGTTGATAGTTGATAGTTGATAGTTGATAGTTGATAGTTGATAGTTGGTATAGCGCTTCGCGAGCGCAACGCACCAAACTACTCATAGTGTCTTCAACCAAATTTTGCGTAAGTCCTGCTACTCAAGGCACTTTCATTTAAATACAACTAGCCCAATTTTTCATAAATTATTGCTAATAAATATCAATAATCTTGGGAATTTTGTATCATAGACTACCATTTTTACATGGCCAAGCAATGTTTTCAATATAACAACTTATTTTATTAACACCATTTTCTCCACTAATAATTAGATTTAGGTGTAGGGTGCGATCGCTTCGCGGCACTTCTCGATCGCATTGGGGGGATAACCCAATCAATTCAGGATTGTGGCTTAAATTGAGAATTCAACTATCACTGGAGTATGATCGCTAGGTTTAACCAGTTTTCTCGGTTCCACATCGATCCAGCAATTAATTGCTCCTTGGTAAAGCTTTTGAGTCAGGTAGTGGTGGTCGATACGCCAACCTCGGTTTCTTGGAAAACCACCAGCTCGATAATCCCACCAACTAAAATGTCCTTCCTCGCTAGTAAACTTGCGGAAAGCATCGGCTAAACCTAGTTCTAGGACTTCCTGTAAAGCTTCTCTTTCCCTGGGAGAACACATAATATGCTTTTCCCCTCTGGGTTTATAAATATCCTTATCTTCTAAGGCAATATTAAAATCCCCACAAACACACATTTCTTGGGGTTGATTTTCTTTCAGCACTTCTAAATATTTACGCAGCGCTTTGAACCAGCGCAATTTATAATCATATTTCTCACTGCCAACTGCGCTACCATTGGGAACGTAGAGATTGACGATGCGAAGATCACCGACAACCCCAGCAATCACTCTCTTTTGCTGGTCAAAGTCTTCTGCTTCTATCTCACCAATAATCGGGGCAAAACCAGTGGTAACATCTGTGATTGGTATGCGACTGAATATAGCTACCCCATTATAAGCTTTCTGTCCCCAGATATAAAGATAATAACCCAATTCTTGAAAAGCTTTTTGGGGAAAGCGATCGTCCATGACTTTTGTCTCTTGCAAACAAAGAACATCGACAGGATTATTTTTTAACCAGTCAACTACAATTGCTTCTCTCATTCTAATTGAGTTGACGTTCCATGTAGCTACTTTCATCAGTTGATAGTTGATAGTTGACAGTTGATAGTTGACAGTTGATAGTTGATAGTTGATAGTTAATAGCTTCCTCAATCTATCGATAACTTTTCAATCCCTTAGCTAGTAATAGTTTGAGCATATTTGGAGCAAATTACCAATTACGCAATCGTTGATGCACTACAGCTAGATGCCACATGTAATCGTTTATTTGATGGGAAACTGCTTTGAGAATACATTGTTTTGCCTTATCTTCATCTTGGCCTGCTTCATGGTAAAGTCCTGCATAAAGATAAGTATAAAAATTACTTATTTTCCCTTCTCCATGGGCTGCTGCGAGGAAATTTTCTATACTTAGATTACCTGCATAAAGCTGATAAATTCGACCCATAAAGGGACGAGGATCGTTTTTAACTTCTAAGAGAGAATCTTTAGCTCGCTTTACTCCTTCAGCGGCAGCAACACAAAGATATCTCCAGACTGTTTCTTCTACGTCTTGGGAATTAACTGTTAAATCAATTTCAAACTGTTTTGCCCCTTCCTCAAATCTTTCTGCGTAATAATAGGCTAATCCTCGTTGCCAAAGATAAGGGGTAAGATTGGGATCGATCGCTTCAGCGCGATCGAAATCTTGGATTGACTCGGCGATTTTGGCTTGTTTAAAATATATCATCCCCCGACGAATATAACCCTTAGCCGAGTTTGGATTAAAACGGAGGAAGTTATTACATGTTAAGAGTTCAATTGACAATTTCTAATTACCCAACAACAACAAATATTTGGGAGTGAATCTGCGGTTCAAGAATTAACAAATTAACTTCTAAGTAGATTCCCCCAAGATTTTCCTATACAAAATATAGATCAGAATACTGCCCAGTTTAGAATATGCCAACCGGAAATTATTCGGTATTTTCAAGTTAAATTTATTTTCCACCGCACTTACTAATTTAGGTTCGTTAGTTTTCCCATCAAAACTATAGGCAGGAATACTTTCTAAAGTACAACATTCTACTTCAACCCCTACTTCTTGGGAAACTACCTCTCTAATTTTCTGCCAATTACTTTCAATTAAATCGTCATCATCCAGAAATTTTTCTATTTTTTTTAGTTGTTCTGAGTTTGAATCAAGAAAGTAATAAGTTTCCTCAATTTGTTTTCTTAGTTGGTTTTTAAAGACTTTTTTTTCAACTCCTTTGGTGTTATCTAAGTCAACTAAATGTTTAATTTTTTTATCAATTAATCTTTTTTGTACGGCTCGCTTTCTTTGGTTGTCTTTTTCTTTTTGTTTTTTGGCCTGCCACTTTCTACGACTAGCTTCTAATCGCTCAAACTCTGCTGCCAATCTTCTTCCTTCTTCCTCCAATCTGACTTCTTCTGCTTGTAATTCTTGCTCTACCTGAGTTCTCTCCATTTCTAGCTCGGCTGTTTCGCTGTGGTAAAGACTGATAATTGCTTGCATGGCAATTTCAGTTATTTCTCCTGTTTCAGTTTCGATGAGATTAGTAATTAAATATTTTCCCAGTTTACCTTGTTCTAAAATTTTGGGAATAGCAGCAATTCTAACCTCTTCATTATCGCTGTAAAGGTCTAAGATAAGTTCTTTAAACCATGTGGCTGTTTCGGTCATTTTCTCTATCTTTTGGAGATTGTGAGGTGGGAAACTGCTATAGCGGAAAGCGGCTCGCTGACTGCTGACTGCTATGCTGGATGGGGCACAACATATATAGTAGCACACAAAAGCCCGATACAAGCGGAATATAGTCCAAGGGGCTGATTCCAGTGATGGCAAAGCAGTTGAGAGTTGATAGTTGAGAGTTTACAGTTGATAGTTATTGCTATATAGTGCAATGGTAGGGTGAAAGTGTCGGATAAGGAGAACGATGGGCGATCCCGCAGGGATCTGCGAAGAGCCCGCGCAGCGGCACGAAGGGATCGCACCTCAAGGCTTGGTGTTGGAGTTTGGTTGAGGGCGATCGTCTAGTGAAATTTACAGGAACTTTTATTTTATAAATCGTAGGTTGGGTTGAGGTCACGAAACCCTTCGGCGACCCTCAGGGCAACGCCCAACAAGCGAGAAACTTGGTGTTGGGTTTCGCTATCGCTCAACCCAACCTACAATTGCTTTTAAGCTATTTGGTCGATTGGTTTTTCAAGATACTTCGTATTATATATATTCTAACATTTATTTTTAATTACAAACGTTTTTCGTGAAAAATTAGCATCCTCTAAATTTTCCCAGTTTATAAAAGGTTTTATATCTAAATTAGGTGTCATTTCTATTAAAAAACTAATTACTTCATCGCTTGTAAGACATGTAATCAGGCCCTGCTTTTGAGAATGAATTTCTTCAGCTAACTGCTTACTTACGAGATAATCTATAAAAGAGCGATGAGAAAAACTAAAAGTGTTTCCTTCACGAATCATAAATGAACAAGCAATAAAATCACGCACGCAAGCCTCTAGATCGAACTGGTTAAAGTCATTAAACTTATTTTTTAATACCTGTTTAATTTCTTCCGCTGTAATTTCTAAACTATTTCCATTATATAGATCGCAAGCAATAGACTGTATTAATAAAAGACGAAAATCTTTACCTTTAATTAAAAAATATCGCTTTTTATTTCTAGTTTGTCTATTAATTTCACCATTTAAATAAGCTTCATATAAACGGGGACGAGTGACTGCTCCTCCTTCTTCGATTAGTTTCGGAAGGGTAGTGACTGTCATTTCTAAAAGCACCGGTCGCTCCGCCAAATATTTAAGACCCATAATGCTGTTGATTTTGTCTCGATAAAACTTCCAACTTTTTCCTGATTCAACAGCCTTTTTGATTAAAGGAACTCTTTTTTGCAAATATTCCTCTATTTTTGCTTCTGAAAATGGACATAATTCAATTTGCAGACGATACTCAAAATTTAAATCATCATTTTGGGAAAAAACTTCTTTTGCTTCTTTCTCTGTCAGACAAGCTTCCGGACGACTGGTAATTATTACTTTAGCATTGGGAAAATTTGCCAAGCGGACAATCTCGGAATAGTTACGATAAATAACATCTTCATCCGCACGAACTGCCATTTCATCAAAGCCATCAAAAATCAAAACAAATAACCCAGCTTCATTCATCTCTTGAAAAGCACCAAAATCTGGATTTTTTACCTTACAAGATTGTTTCAAATGAGCAATAATAAAGGCTTCAATATCGGCGGCAGAAAACTTGGGAAACTTCCGTAAAGGAAAGAGAATAGGTATGCGCAAACCAGCCTTTTCAGAACTGGAACAATATTTTTGAGCCAGGTCGCAAGCTATCTTGCGAGAAAAAGTTGTTTTTCCCGTGCCATAACCTCCTAAAATAACCGCTATAGTCTGATTTTCTTCTCCAAGCCATTGATTCACTATTTCTGTAATCGGTTGGGGTTTATCTGAATGGTTGGTTTGAAGAACTCGTGCATCTAATTCTACAAAACATTGCTTCAAAGACGGGCTAATACTTCTTTCCTCATCTCCTTTTTCAAAATCATTAATTATTTGAGGTAAATAGCGACTAAAATCCATGAGAGTGCGTTTAATCTCATCTATAGTTTGGATATCAATTGGTGGCTCAATTATTTTTTTCAGTAAAGATGGGATTTCTTTCTTTATAACTATGATTGCGCTGCTGACCTCACCATCATCTTGCAACTGGTGGAATAGTTTTGTGAATTGTTCAATATTGCTTTCCGATAGCTGGACTTGGGAGTTATCAAAACAAACTATTAGACTATAATCTGACCTATTAAAGCTGCGCTGCTCTTTGATAATGAAAGTATTGGCTAAAGTCAAATTTGGTTGAGTTGAAACAATACTACAATGATAAAGTTCGCACAATTCTCGAACACTTTCAGTAAAATTATCGTTAATTAAAGAATACAAAGGGTTGCGAGAAAACAATAGATTTTGATTAATAACATGGGTAGATACTTCCATTGTTTGTCTGGAACCAATTTTTGCCATTTTAGTTTGGATAAAAGCCAATGCCTGTGAGAAAGTAATCCACTCACCTTGAGAAGGAGGTTGATTAATAGATCTGAGCAAACATTCGGTAAATATTCCATGTTGAAATTGAGGATTTTCTCTAGCTGTTTCGGAAGTTCTAGCTGCACCAATAAAGATAATATTTGAACTATCGTTATATTTAAGATTGCCTAAAAGTTTTCCCGATGCTCCACTATGACAGGCATCAAATATGGCGATAATAGAACCTGCTTGAGTATTATCTAGCAATGATTCCAAATCTTGAATGCGAAGGGTAGTCATTAAATCAATTTTGCCATTGGAAAGGAAATCACAATCGTGGGTGACTGCAAAAAATTTTTCTCCTCCATCAATTTCGCCGTGTCCAGCAAAGAAAATTAGGACTAAATCATCTTTAGTTAGACTTTCTTGCCAAAAAACTTGTTTGAGTTGAGCTAAAATATTGTCCTTGGTTGCTTCTCCATCGAGTATTTCGACAACATTATGGAAACCGCCACGTTCTTTATCTCTTAAGACTGAAGCAATGGTTTTCGCATCATTGACTGCAAATCTCAAGTTCGCGCTAGGTCTATTTTTATGCTTGTTAACACCGATACAAATCGCTAATCTTCGTGCCATGTTGATAGTTGATAGTTGATAGTTGATAATTGACAGTTGATAGTTGACAGTTGATAGTTATAGCGCTTGGGGCTGACGTATTTACAACTCTTTCTTAATGATTTTTGGTTAATTCTTTTTTCTGTTCCCTCTTGCCGGACAGTACACTTCGGCTACGCGCTCACTGCCCTTCGGCTACGCTCAGGGGCCGCGAAGTCGAACTGCTTGCCTCTTGCCTGTTGCCTCTTGCCTAACTTAGACTAAGATACAATAAACTGGTGGTGTTAAGATAGCATATTATAAAAGAAAAAGGGGTTTTGTAGAATGACAGTTGCCACCACTGAAAAAATCTCACCCACTGCTTCAACAAAGTTGTGGGAACCAGAAGTGCCCCCGGTAGATTTAATTTTCGATGATGGAGAACCTTTGGAAAGCAATCGCCACCGCATTGGTATAAACGTGTTAATTCGCTCCCTCAATCAAGCTTTAGCTCCGAGCAATGACTTTTTTGCTGGGGGCAATATGTTTGTCTATTATAGTACCCAACAAACTAAAAATAAAGACTTTCGCGGCCCGGATTTTTTTGTAGTGTTGGATATAGATGGTACAAAACCCCGTGAAGGTTGGGTAGTCTGGCAGGAAGCAGGTCGCTATCCCGATTTGATTGTTGAGTTAATGTCTCCCACTACAGCTCAAGTGGATTTAACTACCAAAAAAGACCTCTATGAAAAGACTTTCCGTACCCGAAATTACTTCGTTTATAATCCTTTTGACCCAGACTCTTTGCTCCGATGGTGTTTAGACCGCAATCAATCTTATCAAGAATTGCAGAGAAATGAACGGGGTTGGTTGTGGTGTTCAACTTTAGGATTTTGGTTAGGAACTTGGTTGGGAACTATTGACTATTGTACTTGTTCTTGGCTGCGTTTTTACGACTCTGATTTTAATCTGCTCTTATTACCGGAAGAAGCTGAACGGGAACGGGCAGAACGTCTAGCTGCACGATTGAAGGAGTTAGGTATCGATCCCGATACCGTTGAATAAATGGCTTTGCACAATTGCGGGGGTGCGGTCAAAACCAGTTGGGTATTGGATCTAGTTTTTTCAGAATATTGTAACTGCAGGGAGTTGTAGGTTGGGTTGAGCGATAGCGAAACCCAACACCCAATCTTTTGGCTTGTTGGGCGCTGCCCTGCACTTCGACTCCGCGGTCCCCGAGACTCGTCGAAGGGCAGTGACCGCGGTAGTCGAAGGGTTTCGTGACCTCAACCCAACCTACGATGGAAACTACAAATATTTTCGTAATTTATATTAGAAACCCGTTTCTAAACCCAACCTACAATTGCTTATATAGCACTACGCATTTAGGTTAGGACATTAATAAAGCCTGAAACCTAGTCCTAGCCTCTAAATGAATTTTGAATTTTGAATCTCGAAATTGCGCGTAGCGCTATAACTAGGACTTGCTGTCTATCTTTCATCTGCGGTTATACATCTCCTCGTAATAAGCCTTATACTCCTGAGAAAGAAGGGGACCCCACCAATCTCGATGCTGCAAATACCACTCAATAGTCAATCGCAACCCGCTTTCTACCGTTTGTGATGGAGACCAACCCAACTCCCGCTGAATCTTACTGGCATCAATCCCGTAACGGCGATCGTGACCTGGTCTATCTTTGACAAAAGTAATCAATTTCTCCGCAGGACTGACGGGCAACTGGGGTGCTAACTCATCCATCAACTTACAAAGCATCCGCACCAAATCTATATTCTTTACTTCATTATTGCCTCCAATATTATAAGTTTCTCCTACTTTTCCCTTCTCAATCACCACATCCAAAGCGGCGCAATGGTCACCTACGTACAACCAATCTCTCACATTTTCCCCATCCCCATACACGGGCAAAGACTTCCCCAATAAAATATTAATACACATTAAAGGAATCAACTTTTCCGGAAAGTGATAGGGTCCGTAATTATTGGAACAATTAGTAATTAATGTGGGCAAACCGTAGGTGTGAAAATAAGCTCTAACTAAATGGTCGCTACCAGCTTTAGAAGCGGAATAAGGACTGTTGGGAGCGTAGGGAGTTGTTTCGGTAAACTGAGGGTCTTCCGGTCCCAAACTGCCAAATACTTCATCAGTAGAAACGTGGAGGAAACGATAATCTTCTGGTTTCCCCCGTTCTTGCCAATGTTGGCGGAACGCTTCTAACAAAGTAAAAGTTCCCACTACATTAGTTTTAATAAAAGCATCGGGACCGAGAATGGAACGGTCTACGTGGGACTCCGCAGCAAAGTGAGCAATAACATCTATTTCCTCCTCTGCAAGTAATTTTTCCACTAGGGGGCGATCGCAAATATCCCCTTTGACAAAGAGAAAATTCTCCGGACTCTCCAAACCAGCCAAGTTAGCCTTATTTCCCGCATAAGTAAGAGCGTCCAGAACAACAACCTTATTTCCCGGATGATGTTGCCCATAATAGTGAGTAAAATTAGAGCCAATAAACCCGGCTCCACCAGTAATAAGCAAATTTTGTTGTTTGTTATTTGTTGTTTGTTGTTTGTTCATTAAAAAATCCTTTCTCTCCCCTATTCCCTATTCCCTATTCCCTCTTCCCTCTTCCCTATTCCCTATTCCCTCTTCCCTTTTATTATTTCAAACCAACTCAACTTGAGAATCATCCCCAATCAGAAAACGCAGAGCCTTCGGTCGTTGGGGAGCTACTTTCAACTGAGCCCTCCTACCCACTACACTATCTACAATTCTCTGACTAATACCTTCCAACTTTGCTCCAGTTAAAATAACACTATGTTCCAAATCCCCATCAATAAAAGTCACTTCATCTGCAATACTGCTATAAGGACCGACAAAACAATTCTCCAAATAACAATTATTGCCAATAATTACCGGTCCCCGTACCGTACAGTTAACCAACTTTGTCCCAGCACCAATAGCCACCCGACCGATAACCTGACTCCCCCCATCTACTTCCCCTCGAATATCCCCTTGCAAACGAGTATCCAGAATAATCCGATTAGCCTCCAACAAATCGTCTTTCTTCCCCGTATCCAACCACCAGCCATCTAACTTTCTCGCTGCTACAGGTTGAGACCGATCCAGCAAAGCTTGTATGGCATCAGTAATTTCTAATTCTCCCCTTGCTGAAGGCTTAATCCTATCGATCGCCCTTTGAATCGCGGTGGAAAAGAAATAAATCCCTACCAAAGCCAAATTAGAAGGAGGAACTTTGGGTTTCTCCACCAGTTCTAAGACCTTTCCTTCTTCATCTACTTTTGCCACCCCAAAGGCACTGGGATTAGAAACAGAACGGAGCAAAATTAAAGAATCTAACTGCTTAGTTTTAAATTCCGAGAGGAAAGGAGATAGGTCATTTTCAATTAAATTATCCCCCAAATACATTAAAAAAGGAGCATCTGCCAAAAAAGGGCGAGCCACCTTCACTGCATGAGCCAAACCTGCTGGTTCTTCCTGCAAAATATAGGTAATCTTCCCACCAAACCGCTCTCCCTCTCCGGTAATTTCCTTTACTTCCGCTCCCGTTTCCGGACTGATAATAATGCCAATATCTTTGATTCCCGCAGCAACGATAGCTTCTATGCCATACCAGAGAATGGGTTTATTGGCGACGGGAACCAACTGTTTGGCTCCTGTATAAGTTAGAGGTCGCAACCGCGTTCCTTTACCACCAGAGAGAATGAGTGCTTTCATCTTTTTAATTAATAATTAACAATTGACAATCAACAATCAATGTTCGTACT
>CAXFYD010000234.1:0-26964 GCA_964006365.1 Trididemnum miniatum | reverse complement strand
CTTCCATATCTGCTTTACTATATCTTATCTAATTCTCTTCAATTTGTCTAGAGCCAAAACTAAAAAATATTCACCCACACTCAAAGGCGATCGGGCGGAGCCTGCCACTGCGTGTGCTGCGGAGCAGATCCCGGAGGGATCGCCCTTGAGTGTTATTTCTATATTACTTCTTGAAGTATTTCCTCTGTTTTGTAGTCCTCTGTGCCACAGTCTGAAGCAAAGAAAGTGGATTATATAATAACCCCTCTATTTCCCCCATGCATATAAACTCAATTTTGTCAAATTTTTTGTAAAGAAATATGCTATTTTGCATAGCTTCCGTAAGGGGGATTTAGGGGGATAGGACAAAAGAGTTATAATAGAGATGAGGGTGCAATTTTTACTGGACATATTGACATATGGATCGACATGAAAAACTTGAAGATTATTTTGCTTTTACCCTTTATGCTATTTTTTGCCACTTGTTGGCTAGCTCAACCACAGTCTGTTGAGTCGGAAGATACAACCAGCCCACTGGATGGCTCTTCATGTGAAACCAATGGTGTCACGTGGACAAAAGCCAATGAAAACCGGTGGCTTTCCTCCACCAACATTTCCTTGACCCTATATCAAAAAGAAAATTCTGATGCTGTTGCTTCTGTCTTTTTTTGGAATAGCAAAAATTCACAGGAAGCTTATTCAATTCTGGAGAAGGCAGATCCTGGTGAGGAAATTGATGTTATCCAGTTTTTCCTGCGTCAAGCTCAGTCCTGGCGCTGGCGGATTAGTGACAATTGGCCAGAGTGTTCCGCACATAAACTAGTCTGTGAGCCTTCACCTTATCAGATTCACTATTTGCATCGTCCAGCAAATGATTGGGTGATAGATCATCTTATGACTCGTGCCCAGGGAGCTTTAACCAGTAAACGAGATCCAGAGGATCCTTTTGATATCTATTTTGTCAAAGAAGGTCCATATCTGCCGGTTTTTGAAGGCCGTTTCATCAAGGATGGAGCCCCATTGTGGTTTTCAACTCTTGAGGCAGACCATGAAGTCCCATATTCGTTTTTAGCAGAAGCCGACCGGCATCTTTCAACAATGAATCGATGCGTTTTACCGCGCTACAGCAGATCAACAATTTTGTTGAATTATGTCTGGGAGCAGACAATTGGTTGAATTCTGCAAAATCCAAACCTACCAACTAATTGAGGAGAGAAAATCCCATGGCCGGAATTACTACTCGTAGCTCAACTTCAACAGCGGTTCTCAATCCTATTGAGGGAACCACCATTTGGAACACAACCAACTTAACATATGCCTTTGCCACCACAGCCCACCAAGCACAGGTAACTGGAGAAATTACAAGTGCTCGGACAGGAACATTTAATGCTATCGATACGGAGACCAATTACAGAGATGCTGTCTTGGGGAGCTTTGCCGCTTATGAGCGAGTTTCTAATTTGAACTTTACTGCTGCAGCCAACTTTAATAGTGCCGACATCAAAATTGCTGGAATTGATAATTATGCCCGTGGCACTATTTCCTTAGCTGGAACCATGGATTTTCCTGGTAATAATCCTATGCCAGGTTCATCGACTAATTTTCAAAGCTACTTGTTGCTGAATACTACTACTTTCTTAGGAGCGGCTGCTGAACCAGGTGGTGCTAATGCGTTAATGTACGTAACCAATCATGAAATTGGCCATGGTTTAGGACTTGCGCACCCACAGGATACTGCTAATGGCTCTACGCAAGTAGGCAGTAGCGATGCAACTGATTCCCCCGAAAGGCCGCTAGATAACGAGCGCTATACAGTGTTGTCTTACGAGACTGGTGGTCTAGATAAAACATTGAGGGGGCCCTTTGGTCATTCTGCTAGCCCTTCTGCCCTGGATATTGCAGCTATCCAGGCAATGTATGGGGCCAATCCCAATACCAATAATACCATTACGACTTACAGGTTAGTGGATCTTAAAACTGGGGCCCTGGACGTAGATGGTAACGATGGAACAGTGGAAATCGGTCGTGCTTTCTTTTCCATCTGGGATACAGGTGGGACGGATAGAATCATTTACAGTGGGAGCAAGCGAGTATTACTGAATCTGAACGATGCAACCCTCTCCACCACTGATGATGCAGAGACTCAAAAATGGATTGAGCAGGTAACACTGGCAAAACATTATTCTCAGCTGCCAAGTGAATTCAAAAACGATCTCGAAGATCCAAACTACCATGCTGGGGGCTTTTTCTCTCGTGTTTTTGTGAATTCTACCGCAAAAGGGTATGACCTGGGTGGTTATTCCATTGCCAATGGTGTTCGGATTGAAAATGCAACTGCCTCTGATGGGAATGATTTCCTAATTGGTAATGAGCTTAGTAACATTCTTGTAGGCAATGGGGGAGAGGATTTCCTTCACGGTGCTAATGCTGCCGATTATCTAGAGGGAGGTGATGGCAATGATGAACTGCAAGGAGGAGGGGGCGACGACACCCTAGATGGTGGTGCTGGTGACGATCTTGCGATTTATTCTGGGAACTGTTCTGAATATGACATGACTCGTGACGAAGCAACAGGTGCCATTACAATTGCTCATGCACGGGGAGACATGAGCGATGGTTCCGATACTTTGCAGAAGATTTTCGTCCGCTCGCTTTAAAGATGAAACCATTGACTTAACCAGGAAAATTCTAGGTTGTGGACCCGTTGACTTTGTCTTACTAGTGGATTTGTCAGGTTCTTTTGAAGATGACCTGGCCAATTTTATCGCAAGTGCCCGCATCATTGCTAACTTAATTCGCTCGCAGGCTCCTGATTCCAAATTAGCTATCGCTTCCTTTATCGATCGGCCAGTTGAGCCTTTTGGTTCCCCAGGAGACTACCTTTATAGAGCAGATCTACCCTTGACAGATTCCATTTCTGCTTTTGAATCTGCTCTAGCAGGATTATCAGTTGGAAGCGGCAATGATACTCCAGAAGCTCAATATGTGGGGATATGGCGTGCTGCAAAGGGTATCGGCTTGAACTTGAGAGAACATTCCCGGAAGATTATTTTAGTTGCTACTGACGCAGAACCTCAAAGCGCAGCAAACTATGGCTTCATTTAAGCCACAATCCGGGATTTTCTGGAAAACGAAGGAATCACTGTTACCTCTAGCTCTGAGGATGTTGCCGCTGAAAGGGCCAGTGTAACAACTAGTGATGTATCTGCATCTAGTCCCAGTAGTGAAAGTCTGCCCGTTGGTGAGCCTCGTGGTCCCGATGACACGGGAAATGGGGTGATACCACCACTGCCTGATGATGGGGTTGAACTGTTGCTGTCGTTCGTGAGTGACCTGCTGAATACCACTGGTGCCACACCTATATTTGCTGTAACCGCAGATGAGCGTAGCACTTATGAAGAGATCTCAGCACAGCTTGGACGTGGTTCAACAGTTACTCTTGAAAGTGATAGTGAGAACATTGCTGATGCTGTCCGTATCGCCTTCGCAGAAATCTCAGGGGAAGTGACGGAAGCGGGAACCGATGAGGACGACAGTCTGATGGGCACTGAGGAACCAGACGTTGTATTGGGTGGCCCAGGCAACGATCAGATTGAAGGGGGTGAAAATGACGATGTCGTGGATGGTGGTTCAGATGACGATATAGTTCTTGGTGAAGCTGGGGATGACACAGTTCGAGGTGGAACTGGAGCGGATACCCTCAATGGTGGGCCAGGAAAAGATATTATTGAACCGGGAGCAGGTATTGATGTTGTTACCCTGGGTATGGGTAGCGATATAGTTCGTGGAACAGCTAGGGAACTGAATGGTGATAGGATTGAAGACTTTGAGGATGGAGATCAAATCCTTGTTCTTGGATCGATCTTTGGCGATATTGCAGTGGCTTCTGAGGAAGGGGATAGTGTTTTATCTTTTGATGAGTCATCTATAACGCTCCAAGGGGAATTCAGCGAGGGGGATTTCACGGTGTTAACCGCTGGTACGGGTGATGAGGCTGTTACCAGCATCTCCTTTAATTTTGGCTTCAGTGAAACCAGTGCGGATGGCTTATTTCTCTTTAGAGGCAACACCACTCTACAGGCTCTAGTTACCCAGGTTAACACAAATCAGACCAATCAACTGGTTGCCTTTGTAGTGGATGATGCCCAGGGAACGGTTAACGGTGTTGCCCCTGATAGCGAAGATTACCTGGCGGAAATTCTGGCAAGGGACAGAAATAGTGTTATCTTCTCAACCCTAGCCAGTGATAATCCTTCTGGCTTGCCCAATGACTTTTCTGTTGAGGGTTTCAGTCGTGCCCTGGATTTTATAGTAGGTACACGCATTGGTTTGATGGTGATTGCAGGTGGCACCCTGGATCGACTGCAAGCTGGTCAGAGTCCCCAGGTATTTTTCTCCAATCTGAACAATGCAGAAGTTGTTGACTTCACCACGGAAGGCTTCAATCTCAACTTCCAGGATCGGGCAGGTGGAACCTTTGAAGCCTTCCAAGTGGCAATTCAAGCTTTAGAATTTGGTTCAACCCAAATTGGAACAGCCCTGCAAAATCAAACAGGCTTAGAGGCGATCGATCTCAGGGAAGAAGTTGATCGGTTAAATGCTCAAATTATGGTGAACAGTGAAGCGGCGTTTTCTAACTTTGTAGATTTCTACAAGGTTGTGGATGAATCTGGTGGCATTGATACCAATGGTGATGGGGTTGCTGATGTGAATCCAGGGGATACTAACTACGCTCAAACTGCCATTGAACAGCGCCTTGGCCTTGACATTACAGATGAAAATACTGTGTTTAACACCACCTTTGAAGCTGGAGATATTTTTGCTCCATTCATAATCGCAGATGGTAATCCTGACACCTTTGCCGATACGGAAGTTTACTTTCCCTTTGTGGAAGCCAATGCCGATGGTGCAAACCATTTAATTTCTCTAGGAGATAACACTTTTGGATTTGAGGATTCACCCAATGGAGGGGATTTAGATTTTGATGACATGATCGTTCAGGTTCAATTTCTTTAACAAGCAGTTTGAACTTTTAATAGGTGTGTTATAGCAAATTAATAATACTCTTATTGAGGCTTATATCAAAGGGGACTATCCCCCTAAATCCCCCTTATCAAAACTATACATTATAAGAAACTTTCTTAACAAAAGCTGGAATCCTTGTTATCAAAGCAATATAGCCTGTTCTTAAACTATTACGACTTGACAAAAAGACAAAACCATGTATCTCGAAAAATCCCACAATGTTGTCGGCGCACTCTTCGCGGATCCGTTCCGGATCGCTACCAAAAATGGTCATTTCAGCCCTATATACACAAAATGCGCTTTTGTCAAGTTTTTTGTTAAGAAAGATGTTTATAAAGGATAGCTTGATAAGGGGGACTTTCAGAAAAAAGAGTTCTAGAAATCCTGGTAATTGATAAAAGAAATGATAATGCAGTTTATATAGCGTTTCTTGGATTCATGAGGTACACCTATACACCTGTCTCCTGCCTCAAAACCTAAAACTCTGTACCTCAATTCCCCTCCTGGGAGGGGTTAGGGGTGGGTTACTGTTCCCTAAAATCCCTCCATTGTGTACTTCATAGCTATGATAATTGCTATAAACAACATCAAAAGACTCTAAATGTTTGGGATGATTAGTCCATAAAGCAGCTACTAAAACACTTGTATCAAATAAAGCTTTTACCACGATGTTAATTCATTAATTCTTTTTGTTCTTAGGTCGTCAACGATTGTTTCTGTATTACCAATTGGTTCAGCTTTGAAGACGAGTATTCCATCTTCATAGTAGGTTTCTAGTTCTTGTTTTAAGGGTTTGAGAATAAGTTGACCCTTTTCAACTTTTAAAGATAACTTGGTTTGATTATTAATTCCTAATTGTTGACGTATTTTTTCAGGAATTTCCACACGACCAAGTCTATCGATGGTGAGTTGTTGCATTTATAGTATTTTTAATTCATCTTGTCTTAGTATAGCAAGAGAAAGGAATTTTGCTAATGGCGATCGTTTGACTCAGGGTGTGGGAGAGAGTATATTGTCTAGTGTGGTGATAATAAAAACTTCTACTATTTCACCGACAGGTAGGTCTGGTGTTTCAATTTCTATCTTATTACCAGTCAGGACTTGGGTACTTATATGTAAAGCTGATTGTTTCATCTATGGTATTTTTGATTCATCTTATCTTAGTAATTGTAGGTTGGGTTTCCCGATAGCGAAACCCAACACCGAATCTTTTGGCTTGTTGGGCTTTGCCCTGCCCTTCGGCTACCCTTCGACGAGTCTCGGGGCAAGCGCTCAGGGACCGCGGAGCCGAAGGGTTTCGTGACCTCAACCCAACCTACGAAAAATCAACTTATTACCAGTCAGAACTTGGGTACTTATATCATGTCCGTTTAGATCGTACCTATAATTTGTCTAGCCCCCTAACCCCCAACATTGGGGGAAAACTCCTCAAAGTCCCCTCCCCCCCTGTTTCCCCCCCACTGGGGGGGACCAAGGGGGGGGAGGGGGCAATGTAAATTAAATTGCCGATGTATCATTTACAATGATAATGCTGCCGGACATGATATTATATATAAAGCTGATTGTTTCATCTATCATATTTTTGATTCATCTTATCTTAGTATAGCAAAAGAGATGGTGGGTTACGCTAGTGAAGAGGTTACCTACAAAAGAAAAGCCTTTAGCCTTATTATAAGTGTTAATATTATCATAGCCTTTTGCTAATTCAGCACAAAAAGTAAAGTTTATTCCTCTGCTGCGGGACAACTATTGTTTTCTAAATATATTTTGACGAAATCTTTATTATTTTTATCTTCTGACCACTTTGTAATCCAAATTTTAGCTAAACTATAAGATTCATCAAATTTTTTTGGGACTTTACAAACAAGATTGAGCGCATGAAGTATATTAGATCTTGCAATAGTAGGTGCAATCTCTACTCTCAACTTATTCAGAGTTTGCTGACAATTTTCAGACAAATCTGAATCATTCTTTCCCGTGAACTCAAGTTTCAATCTATCTAGCATCTCTTTTTGTTTGTTCACATCAAGAGGAATTACTTTTGTACAAATAGAAGAACTTGTCTTAGGCTCTGACCCTTTAACTAGTTTATCATCTTTAACTTCAGATGGCTTGTTTTTATCAGAAATATTTTCGGGAAAAATAATTTTATATGCTATTATATCTTTTATAACACCACTAAATATTAGTATCAATCCAAGCCCAAGACCAAGCCCAAGGAAAATTCGCCATAGGGATATTTGTTGCAATAAATTTGTTTGCGTTAGAATTTGAGCTTCTTGAGAGCTAGACTCAGGAGAATTTTTAAGTTCATTGAGTGCATTTAAAATGTCTGAGGCTGATTCATAACGCTTCTTTATATCTGAGTCAATCATCTTATTTAAAATCTTAATTAAATCTGGATCAACATTTCTCACCCACTTAGACCAATTTCCAGGTAATTCCTCAGCATTAATCTTATCTTCACTCTTACCTATTAATGCACGAATCCCAATAATTCCCACTGCATATAAGTCCCAGCTACTATTAGGTTGAGCATTTCTAACCTGTTCCGGTGCTTTATAGGCTCCCAGTTGCTCCCTACCAGGAGTTAGACCAAAGTCTCTTAGAGAAATTTTTTTATCTGGATAACGCTGAATAACCTTAGATGAATCCATATTTCCATGAATTTCATCTAGTTCGTGAGCAAATTTGAGAATATCTAGGAGTTGTTTAAGAAGAGTTACAATTTCCTCGACTTCAAACTTAGTTCCAGACAAAATATTTTGTTGTATTGACTCACCCTTTATATATTCTTGGATAACATAAAATTTCCCACTATCTGGGAAAGAAGCTTTAAGTTCTGGTAAACTCTCATGTTTGCTCAATTTCTCAATAGATTTAGTAATTTTATCATAGCTTTCTTTAGCCTCGTTGATAGAATCTTCCGAAGTAGATCTTGGTGTAATTTCTCTAACTAACAGCAGGAGAGAATTGGGAAGATGAAGATCTCTGACTTTATAGACTCTTTGAAACTCACCTTTTTGGATTAAACCATTTTCCTCAATTCGGTAATGTCCTCCGATTAGGGTTTCTTGATTAGACATAATATATCCTTGATTATCGTTTTTTGCTAATTTAAATTGGTTGACTAGTAACGGTATTTTATCTAGATCTGCTTCAGTTTGAATGGGAGAACTATCCTCAAGAATAGATTGAATAATAAATTGTTCTAGATCATCAGGGTTGAGAACGAAAATATTGTCTAATAATTTTTGAATGGGTTTCTGAGGATTGCTAAATTTGCCACTATTAACTATCTGAGCGAAAATAGATTCAAGTTTTTTCTGGATGTTTTCTTGGTTCATTGTAAGTAAGTATTTTGTAAAAAATGATTCTCGATTTGAGATGCTGCTAAAAAATAATCATCCTCTTTGTCTACTATTTTACCATCTCTCCAATCAAGTGCTTGTGTTAATTCCTCTTCTAGCAATAGCACAGATTTATTTTGGCGATTAGATTCTAACCATTTCTTTAGTTTTTCTTGATAAGGCTTTAAATTTTCTAATTCTTGTTTAACCCAATCTCGATTAAAAACTTTTTCATAAATTAGATTAGATACTTTGATTTTCCCATCAGAAGTTTGAATAATCAAACCCAAACTTTCTAATTCCTTTTGTTCAATAGTTAAAGAGCCATCGGTTTCCCGTTTTGAATTTTGCAGTAAAATATGCTGATAGCTTGTTAAAAGCAAATAGGGATCGTAGTTTGGATTATTGGTAAGAGAATTACTAATTTCTACAAGGTGTTCAGATGCTTTATTAATTCTCCAATTCTCAATTATAGATTGTTGGACTATAAGATCTATATTTTCTGGATGTTCAACTTCAGATTCATTGTTTAATAAGATTGCCACGATCGCATTTATCAGTGACCGTTGAAGACTAGCCCATTTTAATATATTTTCAATTGGGAGTTGTGGATTAGGAAATTTATTGCTATCAATTAATTTATTCAATATTTCAATCGCATCTTTTTTGTTTTGCTCCGAAATTATATTAACCTCTTGTTGATTTGATACTTTAGCTTCCATCAAGAATTTGTGTTCTTCCTTATTCAAGGTTAGACTATTGTCAATAATAGCTGAGTGGATCAGCTTTTTCAGCCAATCAGATTCTCCGATCGCAGTTGTATCAGTTTCAAGATCTCTATTATAGTTGAAAATTAGTTCAAAAATCTTATTGATTAAGGATTCTTTACCATATGTCCATGACATAATGGCTTTCATCATTTGTTCGTAATCAAAACCATTTTCTCGAAAATATCTTAACCTTGTCTTTGCTCGTTCATCTAATATTCGACTTTCCGTGAAAAAGTCATTATCATCTTGAGGTAAACTTTTTCCTGTCTTCCAATCTAATGATTCTTCTAAATCTTGGCCAATTAAGAGGTGGGATCGATCTTGACGTTGAGAACCTAACCATGAAGCTAATTTTTCCGCATATGGGCGTAAATCATCTAGTTTAGCTTGAACCCAGTTTAAATTAAAAATGGTCTGATAAATTTGATTAAATACCTGGATTGATTGATTGTTTTTTAACACTAAACCTGAAAGGAGCAATCCTGTTTGCTCTTGACTACGGTCAGCCTCTACTCCATCGGTTTGTAAAATTGTTCGATAAATAGCAAGTTTTTTTCTCACAAAGCGATCGTTCTGAAGAAGTTGATTGCGTATTGTTCTCAAATGTTCTGGACTATCATTCCTTTCCCAACGATCGATAATTTTTCTTTGGACTAAATCATCGATCCATTGTTTATCTATAGGACCATCCAGTTCAGCTTGTTGAATGAGATGACAAACTTTTTGAGTTAATAATGGCTGTCCGTTGGTCCAGTCTAAAACCAATTGTAAAATCTGCTCAGGATTCTCAACTTTGTTCTTTAATCCTCGAGTCAAGGGTGTAATTTCATTAAATTTAAAACCTTCCAAAGGAATCGATCGTCCAATATTAAATTTTACTTGGTATCTCCGAACTAAATCTGAAGG
This sequence comes from Trididemnum miniatum, assembly GCA_964006365.1. Lineage (NCBI taxonomy): Eukaryota > Metazoa > Chordata > Ascidiacea > Aplousobranchia > Didemnidae > Trididemnum > Trididemnum miniatum. Next base: position 16,934 of record CAXFYD010000234.1, on the reverse strand, counting down.
ATGTACATTACCAAAAAGGGCAAAAACTAAAGACTTATCTTGCGATGGAGATTGGTTTTGTTGTTTTTGGTTGTAATAATATTGTAGAAAAAGAAAAAGATCGGCATAATTGAAGTTTAAACCGCGAACGCAATCTATTTCATCTAGAAAAATAAAAATTTTATCTGTTGTTATCCGATCTAAAATTTTGTTGGTAAATTTACTCAAGCAAGAAACAATATTTTGATTCCATGATATATCCCTCTTCAGATCTAAATCTAAGTTGTTATCTTCTTGCTGTAGTTTTGTTAGTAATTCTTCTAAAATACTTTCATACCAATCTTTTTGAGGCATAGAAGTACCAAAGCTAGTTAAATCGAGAGAAACGCAAGCAAATCCTTCCTCTTGTAACCTTTTCATGGTTCTAATGCGCAAACTCGATTTACCCATCTGTCTTGCGTTAATTACAAAACAAAACTCTCCTCGTTTTAATTGCTTCAATAGTTGTCGGTCTGCTTCCCTCTCAATATAAGTAGGATGATCGATGGATAAACTGCCACCAAGTTTATATTCGTAATGTTGCTGTTGTAGATGGCCCATTATTCATTCTCAAACCGATGAGAGAAATATTGTTGATATAAGGGAAAACGAGGTTTTATTCCATTATCCAGCTTAACTAAACCCAGACTATACAGTTTAAACTTTATCTCCTCTTCTAGTTGCACTGTTTCAGATTCATTAACTATCTTTCTCATAGCATCCACAAGATTTGGATATTGTTGAAGATTCTCCCACATTTCCTGCAAACGATCGTGATAAATTCTTTGGACTTGATCTGGTTTGGTCAAAAGTTGATTAATGGTTATACTTTGAAATAAAACTTTATCAATAGCAAGATTTACCAATTTTGGATGTCCTCCTACTTTATTCATTAGCTGGTTTACTTCTGGAACATTCCAGTTGAGTCCACGACCTTTAGCTAAATCTTGGATCTGTTTTAAAGTAAATTCTGGTAACTCCACTTCTATCCCTACATTAAAAGGAGACTGATTGGCATTGATGGGAATGTAAACTTCTGTTGAATGTACTATGACTACACGCAATTTTTCCCAGATGGGATAGGTTTTTGCTTCTTCATGCCAACTTCGTAGCATCCCTAAAAATTCTCCTGCAATAGGATAGGGAAAAATACGATCTACTGCATCCAATCCCAAAACCAAAGGAGAGTTTAATTGGTTTAACACATATTGTTCAAAATAGTTTTTACAATCAATTGTAAAACGAATCTCCTTTGATTTTTGAGGTATTCGATTTGACAATTGCAATTTTTCAGTAACTCCTTTACACAACCAAACTAATAATGAGCTGATATTGCTAAATGTTTCTTGATTGGCTTGAGCAAAACTTAAATAAACTTTTTGATAACCAATAGATTCCGCGTGGTTGAGAATTCTAGTTAGCAATTCAGTTTTGCCAAATCCTTGAGGAGCTTTAATACGAAGTAGAGAACCAGGTTTTTGGATTTCTTTATAACACTGCTCTTCAAGGGCAGGAGGTTCTATATAATCTTCTAAATTATCTTTCTTCTCGATCAGTTCTATCTCTAATGGATCTACATTTAAAACCTTGATAATTTTTATCGCTGTTATTCTCCGAACTGCTTTTTCTCTTCCTAAAAACCGTTGTACTGTTCTTACATTAACTTCAACTTCGTCGGCAATATCTTGAAAAGAACAAGTTTTTTCTTCTTCTATTCCTTGATTATTTATTTTCTTGATTTTTTTATTGGCTTGAGCCTCTAGAAGTATTTCTCGTCCCTGCTCGGTAATCAAAACTCCCATAAGATCTAAATTCTCTAACTTAGGTTTAGTAGATGTGACATTAACAGTCAAAACAAGACATTCTCTAATCAATATAAAACAATTCTAGTCAAAACAAGACACTTTTTTAAATGTCTTTATATGTCGTTGCAGTTTTCAGCTTGATGAATTTACCTTGGTAGTAAGAATAATTAATTCAACAAGGAAACTAAAATCATGAAAAATGAATCAAACTTAGAAGTATCAAAAACTGAAAACCCTCGGATTGATTCCCTTAACAGTAAAAGTTCCAATGCTTTACAGTCTATCTTAAGTTCTCTGTCTTCACAAACCCTCAGAGAGTGCTTTGTTGGAACTGCTGTCATCATCGGATTGATTGGAACTTTTACATTGGCAATCTTCGATCGAGAAGCAAAATCTCAATTTATCAATATTACTAATGTATTAACAGGAACCTACATAGGACTATTGATTCCTAGAGATAGGAAAAAATAACCTAGCGGTGCGTTGCGATCCTTGGGGGAATCACTTCGCAACAAACGAAGTAACGCTCTTAGCGATCGCCACACTCTGGTGCATTACGAACGCACCCTACAGCTACTAAAAATTATGAACCAAAAGTTATAAACAGGCTTTACTCGCAAAGTACTATAAATGAGAACAACAAACAACCAACAACCAACAACCAACAAACAACAACAAACAACAAACAACAAATAACCAACAACAAACAACAAACAACCAACAACCAACAACCAACAACAACTTATTCTAAGGCTAATTGAATCAAACGATGGGTTAATTCCGGGAAAGAAACCCCCGTCGCCCCCCAAAGTTGAGGATACATGCTGGTAGCGGTAAAACCCGGTAAAGTATTAATCTCATTAATCAGCACTTCCCCCGTAGCTTCTACATAGAAAAAGTCAACTCTTCCCAGTCCCGCAGCATCTACCGCAGCAAAAGCTTGTAGAGACATTTCCTGTATTTGCGACACTACCTTATCCTCCAGGGGAGCGGGAATTAGTAATTCTGCCTGTCCTGTTTTATACTTAGTTTCGTAGTCGTAAAAATCGCTGTTAAAACTAATTTCCCCCACTACGGAAGCTTTGGCATTGTCATTACCGAGAACGGCGCATTCTACTTCCCTCCCTACTACTCCTTCTTCCACAATTATGCGGCGATCGTAACTGGCGGCATTATCTAAAGCTGTTTCTAACTCGGAACGCGATCGCACTTTACTAATACCCACGGAAGAACCTAAATTAGCTGGTTTAATGAAACAAGGATAGGAGAGTTCCCCTTCTATTTCATCGCATAGTTTGGGGAAGACGCAGGGATTGGACCAAACTTGAGAGCGAGTTACTGTCTTATATTTTACTTGAGATAAACCTGCTGCAGCAAAAGCTACTTTCATGGCAATTTTATCCATTCCCAAGGAGGAACCGAGAACTCCGCTACCCACAAAGGGAACTTGCATCAATTTGAGCAATCCTTGAACCGTTCCGTCTTCTCCATTGGGTCCGTGGAGAATGGGAAACCACACCTCTACTTCTCCTACCTCGGGGGGAAATTTCCAGAGTTGTTGTTTGTTATTGGTTGTTTGTTGTTCGTTGTTGGTTGTTTGTTGTTTGTTGTTTGTTATTGGTTGTTTGTTGTTGGTTGTTTGTTGTTGGTTGTTTGTTGTTTGTTGTTTGTCGTTTGTTGTTTGTTGTTCGTTTGTTGTGTCTGATGCGAGGATTTGAGCTGCAGTTTCTCCTGCTTGCCAGATGCCGTCTTTTTGAATGTAAACTGGGATTACTTCGTATCTATCCCGATTGTCTCCTTCACTCAAACTGCCAGCGATCGCCCTTGCGGAACTGATGGATACTTGGTGTTCTCCAGAACAACCGCCAAATAACAATCCCACCTTCAATTTCGTCATTAGTCCTAACCTCTGGCTTGCTTTTTGCAGGTTAGCCTAGCATAGATTATGACCGTAGAGGCGCACAGCGGTGTTCCCTCCCCTTAAAAGTCGTTGCAGTTTAAACTAATAAACTCTTAATTGTTAATTGTTCATTGTTAATTGTTCATTGTTAATTGTTCTCCCGTCAAGCTAAAAGCTCGCACTTGAGTTATTTTCACTTTCACCAATTTCCCCTTCAACTCTTCAATTTCACCGGGAAAGAAAGTGAGACGGTTAGTTCTGGTTCTTCCCATTACTTGATTCGTGTCTTTGGGGTTTCTCTCTTCCACCAGCACTTCTTCAATCCTTCCCTCATAACGCTGCGATCGCTCTGCTGCTTTTGTTGCTACTAGGTGGTTCAATCGAGCAAGGCGATCGCTCTTCACTTCTTCTTCTAATTGATTGTTCCACAAAGCAGCGGGAGTTCCGGGACGGGGAGAATAGGCAGCAGTATTTAATTGGTCGAAACCCATATCTTCTACCAATTGCAAAGTATTCTGGAACTGTTCCTCCGTTTCTCCAGGGAAACCGACGATGGCATCAGCACTAATGGCAGCATCCGGCATGTATTGCCGAATCTTCTCAATGATGCCACGGTATTTTTCCTGAGTATAACCCCGAGACATAGCTTTCAGAATCTCATTGTCTCCAGACTGAAAAGGGATATGGAAATGCTCGCAGACTTTCGGTAATTCTTTGCAAGCAGCAATGAGGCGTTCGGTGAAATAACGGGGGTGACTGGTGGCGAAACGGATGCGCTCCACCTTAGGAATGTCCTGGACGTAGTAAAGCAAATCCGTTAGAGTATGCTTGTGCCTTCCCGTCGGCGTAGAACCCGGTAAATCTCTACCATAGGCATCGATATTTTGTCCCAGAAGAGTTATTTCCTTATATCCCCGTTCTCCCAAGGCTACCATTTCCGCTCTAATAGCTTCTGGGGTCCGGGATTGTTCCGTACCCCGCACGTTAGGAACTACGCAGTAAGTACACCGTTCGTTACAGCCATAGATTACATTCACCCAAGCAGTTATTTTACTGTCCCGTCGAGGTTTAGTAATATCTTCTACAATATGAATTGGTTCCGTAGCTACTACCTGTTGCCCGTTGAATACTTGTTCCAGCAAATCTTGCAAGCGGTTAGCATGTTGGGGACCCATCACCAAATCTAATTCTGGCACGCGACGGAGCAATTTTTCTCCTTCTTGTTGAGCGACGCAACCAGCTACTATAAGGGTTAAATCCGGTTGGGAGTGTTTCCGCTTCGCTTGTTTACCTAAATAAGAATAGACTTTTTGCTCCGCGTTGTCCCGAATAGTACAAGTATTGTAGAGGAGGACATGGGCGCTGTTGGGGTCTTCCACGTACTCCAAGCCCATATTATCTAGTATACCTGCCATGCGCTCGGAGTCGGCCTTATTCATCTGGCAGCCGAAAGTAGTGATGTGATATTGGCGGGTCATGTTTTCTGGGTTTTTGATGATGGGTTTTGGGTGGTTATTTATCTATTATAGCAATTCCCAGAAATTATCTGCGTTCATCTGCGTTCATCTGTGTTCATCTGTGTTCATCTGCGGTTAATAATCATCGAATCCTGGTAGCATCTTAGATATTCTACAAAGATTGCTATTGCTAATCTACTGGTGAAAGACCCAATTCAGGCGTTCCTGGTAAAACAAACAATTTAGTGAACAATGAGTTAGCAAATCAATTTCTGATTGTACAAGGTATAAGCGACCCAAAAGTCAGACAAAATATCATCAATGCAGGGCTAGATGTAAGCTCTCTGGACCTCTCTCTGACTCCAGCAGCGTTCAAAAGGTTTAGAAAGATTATTGTGGATAGGTTCAAGACGGGAAAACCTATAAGAGGAGGACCATTTGGCAATATTGATACACGTGTGGCTACTATTAATAAAGCAGCTGAACTTGAGGCAAGTGGGTTTGGGGTTGTGTTTGAGCTTAAAGTACAAATCAATAAAAGGGGAAATATACGTAAAATTGACATAGTTCAAATAGATCCTGATACAGAAGAACCAATCAAAGGATTCCAACTCATAAAAGCAAGCCGGAGTGGTAGAATAAAAAGGAGAGATGAGCTTGATGCTGCTGATGAGATTGAAAAAGCCAGCGGAATTCCTATTGAGTTTATAAATACACAGAGGTGAGAAAAGATGGGAAGTAGTGTTTCCTTTTTTTGCGGACCATCAGATAACAAAAAATTACAAGACTATGCTACGTCCCTTGGGCTTTATCTAGTTTCTACTCGTATCGACAAAGAGGTTAGCTCAGACCCAAGCTTGGGGCCTTATTGTTATTTATCTCTAGTTCCCAAGTCTATGGTACATCCATTTGGTAATCCTCCAGTTAGAATAAGTTATGCCTTAGATCCTATGATAATCTTTCTGAGAGGTTACTTCCAAGAACCTTATCTGGTTTTGGGACACATTCAGTGGAATAATGATGATGCTAATCTTGCTGACAAAACAAAACCTTACTACAAAAAGTTAGTTAAATGGATAAAGGAAGAATGGAAGAAAAATGGAGATATTTACATAGGGAATGAAGCAAAGAGTCTCATTACCGAAGGGGCAGAGATGGTTAATTTCCGGCCTTCTTAGCGCGAGCGCCAACTCTAGTAGGGTGTGTTATCTGGCCAAAATTTTGGTAATTTACTCTAACATCATAGAAGAAACCCGGTTTCTTCGCTAATTATCTGCGTTCATCTGCGTTCATCTGCTACAGGAGCGGTTAATAAATCACTGCTCCAAGACTTCCGGAGCGGATTCAATCTGATAGCTGAGAGTAGCTTTCAGTTGGGAATAAGGCTCCAGATTAAAATCCCAAGTGCAGAAACCATTTTCATCTGGTTTTATTCCCCAGTAGTGCCCTTAGCAATGACTTTCACTTTTACCTGTTCTATCTCAGACACCGGGACTCGTTCTGTAGTTCTAATTAGTTTCCCTTCTGGACCAATATTAGACAGGAAAAGCTTAGTTGTGATTTTTTTTAGCTTCCACTGAGTCAAAAGATTTTTTTCCTCTTTCTCCTCTTCAGTGCGCTGTACTCGCAAATTGGAATCTGGACCCCATCCAAGAGCGAACTTTTCTCCAGGAGCAATAAACATGACTGTGGTCTTACCCACAAACTCGGAAGAGCGAACTAAATCCACTGGTCCGGCTAAGATAGGAGAGTCACCGTTATTGACTTGCTCGCTTTTAAGAACTACCTGTAAGGACTGTTCTGGCATTAAAATATTTTCCATATTAGCCTCGGACTGGAAGCTAAAGAGAGGGACGCGATAAGGACGACCGTCGGACGGAATAGTGGCTTTGTGAAGGGGTCGCAATGTTCTCACTTCTCCCCCATCATCTACTCCCGGTAATTGGATTGTATCGGTTTTTTTCACTCCAGCTCCGGTAGTTTCAATCTTTTCTTCCCGAGTAGAAACTGCGATTTTTTTAGCTTTGTCTTGAACCTTCAAGCGATCCTCTGTCAGTAAGGGTGGTTCGTTACCTAAAGAAACTCTAGCAGTAGAAAACACTAAATTGACCTTATTCCAATCTTCCCCAGTACGCTGCCAAACACAGCCATCACAGCGAAAACTAACAGTTGCTTCTGATGTATCTGCAGTCAATAATAAACGGGCTTGATGCCACGGTCGCCAGAAAGCATTGGGAACTATATATTCAATTTCTAACTGGTATTCTCCAGCAATCTGGATAGTTACATCTGCTTCAATTCTGGCATCATAGATAAAATCGGGACGAACAAGTGCCTCAATTCTTTGTTTTAAAGCTTGAATTTTTTCTCCCTTATCTTCTTGTTGAAAATAGCTGTCTAAAATTTCTGACCGCAAAGAACGCAATTGCTCGAACAAAGTTGTCAACTGACTGCGCCAACTTTTTTGGTCCAGTTGTCCCCAAACTGCATCTTCCGGAATTTCCGCTAGAGTTTTGGTTAAGATATAATTAATTTCCGCAAAATAATTTTCTTGATGCTCCCGGTCTTCTGCCAGCTGATGAAAATCCGTCACCAGTTGGCGCATTTCCTTCAACAAAGGTTGAATTTGTTCCGGTTTATGTTCTTCTTTGAGTAGGGTAGAGCGACGAACTCGAATATCCTCCAGTCTCGCTCCTTCTCCTGCTAAAAATTCTCCTCTCAAGGATTTATCCGCCAGAATGGGAGAAACTTTTTCTAGATGAAGCCGCCATAAACCTGGATCCAGATTTACCGTTCCTCTTCGTTTGACTAAGGCTCTGTCTTCCAGAATAGTTACTTCCACAATAGGAACATTTATAGTGGATAGTTGATAGTGGATAGTTGATAGTTGATTGCTCATTGTTAATTGTTGAGGGTTGATTGTTGAGGGTTGAGGGTTGATTGTTAATTGTTAATTGTTAATTGTTAATTGTTAATTGTTAATTGTTCATTGTTAATTGTTCATTGTTCAAAAGAAGTCTAGTAGCAGAAGGCGATCGCACAACCGCTTCAGTATGCCATTACCTGGGGAATCCACCTCCGGCGATCGCCGGCGATCGCTAGTTACCGAGCAACCACTGTTCCAAATCTGCCACCGTGACAAAGTCCCATTGCGCCTCACCCAAAGCCTCAAGCTGTTCTAGAGATAGCTGTTCAATTTGGGATTGGTAGGCGGAATCAATGGAGCCAAGTTTGCGGTGGAGTAACTTGAGAATAAGCGATCGTCTTTCTTCCTGCCGACCTTCCTGCAGACCTTCCTGCCGACCTTCCTGCCGACCTTCCTGCCGACCTTCCTGCCGACCTTCCTGCCGACCACTTTTCTTAATCCTCTCTTCCCACTCTAAATAGGCCTGGGATAATTGCATCAGTACCTCCTCCTCTTCCGTTTTTGGATTTACATCTATCATTATTTTCCAGCTTACTAGTAACTGCAATGCCGAATCTCGCTGAGGTGTCTCAGGAGGAAGAGCCAGTACCTCTGCGATCGCCTGCTTTTGGACTTTACGGAGCCCCATTAATCTTAACCACAAAGTTTCTGGAACGGGGGAGAGTTGATGGATAACCACAAAAGCAACTTCCAGGCCTTTGGGGAAGGTGTATATTCCCTCTGGCCAGTGGGAACTAGCCTTTGCCCCAAAGTCTGAGAGGCGCTGCTCAGAAGCCGTTGGCGTTAGAATCCATAGGTGAGCAGGGGTTTCCTTCTCGTTTTGTTTTGCTTGGACGGCTAGAAGCTTTTTTAGAGCGGGGCTACAAAGCGACGCGGTCGCCATTAGGAATGGTGAGGATCGTTAATATAATCTATGATTTTCGTCGTACTAACTTTCCCAGTCGTGTGTAGATAACTTGACATCTATTTACAGGATAAGGTAAGCTAAACCCATGAACAAGAAGCAAATCAACATTGGCTGTCAACAAAACTTATTGCATTTAGATAAAGACCTGAGTGCGATTCTCGAATACTTGTGTGGTGAAGCTAACAAAGTTTTCAATTGTTCCGTCTACTATGCTCGCCAAATATGGTTTAAGGAAAATCGCTTTGTGGGAAAAGGAGAGCTGTGTCGGCAAATGAAATGGAATCGTCACTTCCGGGCCATGTATGCTTCAAGCGCCCAACAAATTTGCAATGGTGTTGTTGAGGCATTGGCTCCCGGTCCGTCAACTTTTAAAATTATTCAAGGAAAAAAAATTAGAAAACCAACCTCGGCCTCCTAAATACCGAAAAAAGGGTTTATTTACCGTTTCTTACCCAAAAAAATGGTTGAAGCTAACAGAACTTGGAATTAGAGTCCCTCTAGGAAAAAGCGTAAAAGCTTGGTTTGGTTTGGAAAATTTTTATCTTCCCATGGCTTCTAACTTAGACTGGGAAAAAATCAAAGAGATTCGCATCCTTCCACGTCACGGCTGCTTTTATGTGGAATATGTTTATCAAAGGGAATCGACCTTGGAGTCTACTCAGGAGAGAGACCCTGAAAAAGTCTTAGGAATTGACCACGGCCTAGATAATTGGTTGACCTGCGTGACTAATGTGGGAACAAGTTTCATTGTTGATGGGAAGCATCTTAAATCCGTTAACCAATGGTATAACAAACAAATAGCCACGATAAAAGAAGGAAAGCCTCAAGGATTCTGGTCTAAGCGTCTTGCAAACATTACGGAAAAGCGCAATCGTCAAACTCAAGACGCAGTTAATAAAGCAGCAAGACTGGTAATCAATTATTGTTTAGAAAATGGCATCGGTCGGATAGTCTTTGGCTGGAACAAAGGTCAAAAAGATGGTATCGACATGGGTAAAAAAAATAACCAAAAGTTTGTACAAATCCCGACAGCAAAACTTAAACAGCGAATCCACGAACTCTGTGAACTTTATGGAATTCAATTTATAGAAACCGAAGAATCTTATACCTCGCAAGCTAGTTTTCTTGATGGCGATATTATTCCTGTCTACGGTGAAAAACCCGATAATTGGAAGGCATCTGGAAAACGAATCAAAAGAGGATTGTATCGTACTCGCAATCGTGTTTTGATTAATGCGGACTGCAATGGTGCAGCCAATATTTTAAGAAAAGTAGCGGCAACTTTAGAGTTATCTCTTAAAGGAGTCAGTAGCGGCGCTTTGACTACGCCTGCAAGAGTCCATTTCTGGGCTGCTTGCGAATCCCCGTCTATGCAAGAGCGGGGAGTGTCAAATCCACCCAACGGGCGCGCTCCCGGTACTTCTCGACTCACTTCCAGCAATCCCAACGGGCTCAACAGAGCTTCTAACAGACCTTTACTAAATTGATCGAAAGGGGAGTTAGTCATAATCAACACTAATTATTAACAATTAGTCGATCTAAATTTTGCGCGATCGCCTTTTCTGGAACCATTCCCACTAAACTCTTAGAGTCAGCCTTATCTGCTGGTCAAAAAGTACACATAGCGTAATGGTGTTATTATAGCGTTTGTTGTGTTTAAGAGAAAGGAAAAGAAATCCAGATAATAGCAAAAATCTGGAAAAATGGCTTGACAAAAAAAATTTCCAGCTGCAGCTTAATAACGGGAAATATTTCGCAAAATAATCCGGTTTAGAACTCAACTTTTAGACTGAGCAGTAATACTCACCCTCTAACCTATCGATAGAGTAGCGATATCAAATATTCTGATTAATCCAATGGTGGACTGAGCAATAATACTCACTCTCTAACCTATCGATAGAGTAGCGATATCAAATATTCTGATTAATCCAATGGTGGACTGAGCAATAATACTCACTCTCTAACCTATCGATAGAGTAGTGATATCAAATATTCTGATTAATCCAAATTAGACATCTCCAAAAACTAGGGGTGCAATCTTGATATACAAGGGTTTCAGAACCAATTCTTACGATATCTATTGAATAATTAGCGTCACTTGCAGTTCTAGGGTTTTGGCCAATTCAGTTAGTTGTTGATTGTTGATTGTTGATTATTGTTCATTGTTCATTGTTCATTGTTCATTGTTCATTGAAAAGTTATTCTCGCCGATTACCTCCAACTAATTCTTTATCGACAAAAGTTTTAATTTTATAATTAGCTTCCAAAGTCATTTCCTTTCCCGCTTCTACTTCAACTTGCCAGCGATATCCTCCTTTAATAGGAGCGTTTCTTTCTTCTTGGTGGTACTCTTCCCATTGGGGAGTAACTTTGCCTATTTCTACATCAACTTTAGCATTTTTTTCCGGGATGGGGACTCTTTCTCTCACTTCAATTTTAGCATGGCGAGACATGGGATTGACAATCTCAATTTTGATTTGATGCTTAAACTCATTGAAAGCTACGATAGTTTTGTGAGAACGAGCTTCTCGATAAAAACTATTGCGAGCAACTTTAATTGCTTGTTCTACTCCCAATCCCAATTCCATTTTTCCTCGAGGAGGAACAGTTTTAATCTTGCTAGAAAGGATGTATTCTCCATCCAGATAAATATCTGCTGGACCGGAGAGGAGAGGAGCGTTTAAAGGATTGTGGAGTTTGGCGATGCGAAAAACGTTGGGATCTTCTCTCGGTACCACCACGTAACTCAGATCTGCATTGGTAGTTTGACGAGTAAGAGCAACTGAATGAAAGAGTCCGTCGCTAGGAAGATCTACTCTACTATCGGCAGTATAAGCATAGTCGAAAGATTCCGCAACTTTCCGGACGTTTATACCTCCGCTGGGGAGTTGTAGGGAAAGACATTTTCTCGCTCGAATCACTGCTTTTTGAATTACAGTCATGACATTAAAATTAATTGTCACTTCTTCACGGTTCAGCAGTTCTAAGTAAATCTTCTCTGGGGAAGAGTACAGCAGTTTACCTCGATTTTTACTGTCATTTACCTCTCCCAGACGCATCAAACCGTAGTGAGTTGAATATCCTCGGTTTTCACTTTCATTTCCCGCTCCGAAACGTATCAAACCGAAGGGAGTTGAATATGTTCCTTCTAGTTGTATTTCTTTTTTTAATTGTGTTGTTTCTTCTTCTTGTCGCAGGGTTTCAGATCTAACTTTTCTAGCTCTTATTCCTTGGGCTTGCCTCGGAAGTGACCCCGCTAAGAGAGATCTTGTTTGCTTCTTTTTTTGGGGTGCTTGCCTGTACCTGTAAGATTCCACCTCAGATTCTAAATTAGAACCAGTACCACCCAACAAAAGATCGGCATCATCCACAAGAGCTGAACCACCAAAATCATCCATTTCTGCTTCTATTTCTGAAGAACGAGCAGTAAGAGCAACATCATCTAAAATAAAGTCAATCTTGGGTAAGGAAGTGATTTGTGGAGTAGCAAAAGATTGGATTTCGGAACGGACTGATAAGTGAGATTGCTGAATTTGTTGTTGGCGATCGAAATCTGCAAATAAGCTCTCCGCTCCTAGAGGAGGTTTGCGCCATCCTTTTTTTGCTGGTAAGGATGGCTGGACTTTGCCGATGCGCAGGGCGTACAATTCTGGTAGTTCGCACCAAGCGTCCGGTTGGGCGGTGGAGAGTTCCAAGCGCACTCCCGACCAATCTTCCCCCGTATGCTGACAGATTAAGGCTCTCAGGGCGATGGTGGCTCGATTTTCTTGACTATCTAAATTACAAACATAGGTGGGAGTCCATCTAGCTCCCGGTACTAGGTATTCTAAGACTAAGTTTTGTTGGCTAAAGGCGCTGGGGTCTCCGTCGTACTCCAAACTAACTATAGCTGTTTTGCGCAGTTCCTCCGGTTTAGCTAGTTTGGCGCTACTTTTCTGAAGCTTTTGTTGGTGCAAATCAGCTAATTGTTCTTTTGCTTGACGCAGTTGTTCTTGGGTAGTTCGCTGTTGCTGGGTGCGGGAGCGAATCTGTTCGTCTTTAAAGTTAGCTAAGGCCAATCTTGTAGCAATGGGGGAAGGAAGGGGAGCTTGACCTTTTTCTGGTTGAGGGCGATCGGGAACTGCCAGGGAATGAAGGGCTTTAATTTCTTTCTCAATTAAAAGGAGTAAATCTTCCAGACGTTGTACTCGGACTCTAGCTGCTTGGATTTCCTTTTCTTCTGGAGGTTCCTCTTGCTGATGGTGTGGGGAAACTGCTAAACCGATGCGAATATCCGTAACTATAGCGGTAGAGTTGGATTGGATTCTGGCTTTGACGCTGCTATCTTCTAGGGCCAGGGGTAAGCCCGATATTTCGATTTGGGAGGGGATTTGGCCTTCTACTAGCTGTAGTGGGGCGATGCGGGCGACGGTTGCCCCTGCTGCGTATACTTTGACTTTATCTATTTTTGAGTTTAGTTGGGCTAAGATCATTTTTTTTGAACCACACACTTCGGCTTCGCGGCCACTGCCCTTCGACGAGTCTCGGGGACCGCGTAGCCGAAGTGCAGTGGAACGATGAACACAGATGAACGCAGATGAGTAGGGATGTTTTTTTATTCAAGGGAAAAGATTGTTTGGGAGTTTTTTTAAAGCTGTAAGTAATTGTAGTAATTGTAGGTTGGGTTGAGCGATAGCGAAACCCAACACCTAATCTTTCAGCTTGTTGTACCAATTCTCTATGAAAATACAAGACTTTTGTGGCTAAATCCAAAATCTTTTTCCAGGTAGCTCCTCCTTCAAAATAACAGTAAATTGCAGCTATAAGTGCTGTGGTGGGCAATGCCCACCCTACGAATAGACCTTTTCTTCAAATCTAATCAATACAAGCTTCCACCGTCATGAGGGTTGATACAGGAACTATCAACTGCTCAGAATCCAGATTTATTACTCTATCGTTGTAATTAAACCCCCTTGATATCTAAATTTTCGAGCAACTTTATCCTCCCCAACCTATAAATATAGCGCTACGCGCAATTCAAAATTCAAAATTCAAAATTCAAAAATAGGCTAGTTTGGGAGTTTTTTAAAAGCTGTAAGTAATTGTAGTAATTGTAGGTTGGGTAGAGCGATAGCGAAACCCAACACCTAATCTTTCAGCTTGTTGTACCAATTCTCTATGAAAATGCAAGACTTTTGTGGCTAAATCCAAAATCTTTTTCCAGGTAGCTCCTCCTTCAAAATAACAGTAAATCGCAGCTATAAGTGCTGTGGTGGGCAATGCCCACCCTACGAATAGCTGGCCATCTAAATCTTCAAAGTCTTCCTGAGAAAGTTGCAGAGAATTAGCATTGGCTCGACAGAAATTACAAATTTGTTTTTTGTCTTCTATTAATGAAAATCTTTCCTAAAATAGTATCATAGCCAAAAGATTGGGTGTTGGGTTTCGTGACCTCAACCCAACCTACAATAGAATCAACTATTTGTAGCAAACATTTTCAGATTTGATATAAGATAAAACTATATCGCTCACAGGCAAGATGCCTGTGCCACAGTAGTTATGAACACCAGGCAACGGAACCAAACTCTATGCGGTTTTTACCTCTAACTTGAGAATGGGAAGGTCAGGCGATCGCTCTGTTATTGCCATCTTCCCAATATTTCCCCAAATCCTTATCCCATCTTAGAAAAAAAACTTGCTGGAAGCAAATATAGCAGTTGACAGTTGATAGTGGACAGTTGATAGTTATACAGCTTGCGGAGAGGGTCACCGAACTGCAACCTGTATAAATGCTCTCTCTCAATACTAAACACTTTCATGGGCTGGTATATAGATGTACATATTGAGTCCAAGAAATGCTATATTATATTGTTGTATAATTCAACTATAGCAATCAGGAATGATATGTGAGAAACTGAGATAGTAGTGAATTGTACGCTTGATGGAAGAATTAGATGCCTTTATTGAGTCCAATCCTGACTCAAGAGAATTGAAACGAGCACTAGCAGTAAGCATGACCTTGCGAGGTTATCCACATAGAAAAATCATGAAAGTGTTGAAAGTATGCTCTGGATTCATAAGCAAATGGAAACAAGCATTTATAATGAATGGAGTGGAGGGTATTAAGCTAGCTCATAAAGGCTCACAAGGATATTTAAGTCCATCCGAAAAAACAAAAGTTATCACCTGGTTAAAAAATAATAAAACCTGGAATCTAAACGAACTAGAATATTATGTTGCTGAAAATTTTGGAGTGACATTTGCTGCCAAATCTAGCTACTATCAGCTGTTTCATGAAGCAGGGGTTTCTTGGAAAAAATCACAGAAGAAGAATCCTGATAAAAAACCAGAAGAAATAACAGCAAAAAAAAAAGAGATTGAAGAGCTTTTAGAAAAACATAGAAAGGAAATTGAATCAGAAAAATTGCTCATATTTTTCTTGGATGAATGCCATTTAATCTGGGGTGATATTTGCGGGTATGTGTGGGGAAAAACAGATAGTAGAATTGAAATACCAATTAAAAATGAGAAAAAAAGACAAACTTATTATGGAGCAATGAATTACCGAACGGGCAAAGTAATTGTAAAAGGATATCCACAGGGAAATACAGAGAATACAATAAAATTTGTAAACTATTTGATAGAGGAAAATAGAAAAAAACAAATATTAATTATCTGGGATGGAGCTTCATATCATCATAGTAAAGAATTCAGAGAATATTTAGAGAAACTTAATCAAGGAAAAACAGAAGAAGAATGGTTAATAAGATGTATTAGGTTAGCTCCAAATGCTCCAGAACAAAACCCAATTGAAGATGTGTGGTTACAAGGAAAAGAAATGTTACGCAAGTATTGGAATATTTGCCAAAATTTTAGGATAGTTAAATGGTTGTTTGAGTGGACAATTAGTCAAGAAAAGTTCTTTTTTCAAAAACTAAAAATGTATGGCTCTTTCTTATAAAATATCTTTGATTATCATCTGTTTTCAAAAGTGAGCCTGCAGCGATCGCATTTATTTGAATTGGCGATCGCATTTATTTGAATTGGCGATCGCATTTATTTGAATTGGCGATCGCATTTATTTGAATTGGCGATCGCATTTATTTGAATTGGCGATCGCATTTATTTGAATTGGCGATCGCATTTATTTGAATTGGCGATCGCATTTATTTGAATTGGCGATCGCATTTATTTGAATTGGCGATCGCATTTATTTGAATTGGCGATCGCATTTATTTGAGCTGGCGATCGCATTTATTTGAGCTGGCGATCGCATTTATTTGAGCTGGCGATCGCATTTATTTGAGCTGGCGATCGCATTCACTTGGCCATGGACAAAAAATTTCGTAAAGTACCGATTGTGCCGGTAGGGTCGGAAATATGCTTTTCTCACATATCATTCCTGATTGCTATAGTAACCCCATCGCTTATCTAAGACTCAAAGCTTATGCCTGCCAAAGATATTTACCATGATACTGTTAAATTGGCATTAATTAAAGACGGCTGGAAGATTCTAACGGAAAACTATACTCTAGAGTATGGCGGAGATCGCTTATACGTGGATATGGCAGCCGAAAAATCAATTGCGGCTGAAAAGCAAGGTCAAAAAATTCTTGTGGAAGTCAAAAGTTTCTTGGGAAGATCTTTTATCAATAACCTAGAACAAGCTATGGGTCAATATGTCATTTATAGAGATATTGTATTAGAGAAAAAACTTGATTTTAAACTTTATTTAGCAATTACAACAGGAGTTTATCAAAATTATTTTCAACGCAAGTTAACTCGGACCATCGTCAAGCGAAATCGAGTAAATTTATTAATTTTCGATTCAGAAGGTGAGGTAATCGAACCATGGATAAATTAGAGCATTATCGAAAAATTGTCAAAGACATTTTAAGAGAATATCATCATCTTAACGAGGAATGTGATTCTAGCACGAAAA
>CAXFYD010000232.1:0-31572 GCA_964006365.1 Trididemnum miniatum | reverse complement strand
GACATCATTTCGCTTACGTTGGCATCTGGTGTATTTAAGAAATTTTTCCGTCATCTCTATGAAACCTGCTGTTTCCACTTTAAACTTTTTGAAGGAACAACGAATGCGGTTCGCTGGTAACGGTGAGCTGCATTACTTGTTATTCTCTCAATCTTATACTTTTTCTCAAATCCCTTCACTTCGGTGCCATTTTTGCACCATTTTCCAGCTATATTCACCTGATGAGCTCAAATGAGAGCGAAACCGGTCGTGGATTGCTACTGCATCCCCTACATTGCTATTTTTTGCGATGCTTTCTTGTCAGCTACCCTCTCCTAATCTTTTAGTCTTATATCCCGTTACTTTCGAAATTGCGTTGCTTCTTGCACTGACTGTAACTCTAATTGTGCATCGTGGGAAGGCAAGATATTCTCGCTTCGAGGATTTAAGTGACGTATCATTATCACGGAATCGATGCAGAAGAGTCTATCTTGATCAAAAGCCTACCAAACTTGGGAACCTGGGCGCTCCCTAATTTGTTCTTTATAATTAAAACAAGGGTAACCGAAGTTAGCCTACCAAAGTGGTCATTGGGCAGTCCACACTCTGATTTTTTAATTATTTGGGAACCCTTCTCATTATTCCATAATTCCAGCGAAAAGTGCGCAATGATCTTTCTCGGAAGTTTTCTCACGATTTAGCCGAATATTTAAAAGAGTTTTCCGTCATTCTGGTTTAATTCTCTTGGTTCCGATTTAAATCTCAATTTGTTATTATCGATGATGACGAAACAATGGATCCAATTTCGATGACAATCACAAATCCAAATTACCGGATGGACATCATTTCGCTTACGTTGGCATCTGGTGTATTTAAGAAATTTTTCCGTCATCTCTATGAAACCTGCTGTTTCCACTTTAAACTTTTTGAAGGAACAACGAATGCGGTTCGCTGGTAACGGTGAGCTGCATTACTTGTTATTCTCTCAATCTTATACTTTTTCTCAAATCCCTTCACTTCGGTGCCATTTTTGCACCATTTTCCAGCTATATTCACCTGATGAGCTCAAAATGAGAGCGAAACCGGTCGTGGATTGCTACTGCATCCCCTACATTGCTATTTTTTGCGATGCTTTCTTGTCAGCTACCCTCTCCTAATCTTTTAGTCTTATATCCCGTTACTTTCGAAATTGCGTTGCTTCTTGCACTGACTGTAACTCTAATTGTGCATCGTGGGAAGGCAAGATATTCTCGCTTCGAGGATTTAAGTGACGTATCATTATCACGGAATCGATGCAGAAGAGTCTATCTTGATCAAAAGCCTACCAAACTTGGGAACCTGGGCGCTCCCTAATTTGTTCTTTATATTTGAATAAGGTAAGTTGAGTGCTATGGCACTGTTTTTTCTTCTTTCAAAATCAACAGCATGCGAACGAAACCTATCTCCTTTCAGGCTATGGCGATTTGGATGTTTGAAAAGGGTTCGATTCCCTGCCTGACTGGCTGCCGCTCGCTGCTTCGATTTTGCGTTGAAAACTAAGCTGCATGGGCTTAAAAACTATGCGAACGAAGCTGCATAGTAGCACGGCATTTAGTTGCATGTTTATGCCGGGGTTGAAAAGTTTGCGAACTGAGCATGCTCTTGCCGCTTCGAAGTTTGAAAAGAGTTCGAATACCTGCCTGACTGGCTGTCGCCGCCATCTGCTTGCCCGCATATGGCTCAAATATTTAAGCACAAAATCACGAACGAGAAGATCGGCTCAGCAACCCCCTCTGGTGTCCGTCTGCTTTCTTTTGGTCATGATTGCCAAACAACAAGCCTTGTGCATGGACCGAGAAACATAGGAGCAAGTCGATCGTTGTCGGCATTCTATTTGAATAAGGTAAGTTGAGTGCTATGGCACTGTTTTTTCTTCTTTCAAAATCAAAAGCATGCGAACGAAACCTATCTCCTTTCAGGCTATGGCGATTTGGATGTTTGAAAAGGGTTCGATTCCCTGCGTGACTGGCTGCCGCTCGCTGCTTCGATTTTGCGTTGAAAACTAAGCTGCATGGGCTTAAAAACTATGCGAACGAAGCTGCATAGTAGCACGGCATTTAGTTGCATGTTTATGCCGGGGTTGAAAAGTTTGCGAACTGAGCATGCTCTTGCCGCTTCGAAGTTTGAAAAGAGTTCGAATACCTGCCTGACTGGCTGTCGCCGCCATCTGCTTGCCCGCATATGGCTCAAATATTTAAGCACAAAATCACGAACGAGAAGATCGGCTCAGCAACCCCCTCTGGTGTCCGTCTGCTTTCTTTTGGTCATGATTGCCAAACAACAAGCCTTGTGCATGGGCCGAGAAACATAGGAGCAAGTCGATCGTTGTCGGCATTCTATTTGAATAAGGTAAGTTGAGTGCTATGGCACTGTTTTTTCTTCTTTCAAAATCAAAAGCATGCGAACGAAACCTATCTCCTTTCAGGCTATGGCGATTTGGATGTTTGAAAAGGGTTCGATTCCCTGCCTGACTGGCTGCCTGCCGCTCGCTGCTTCGATTTTGCGTTGAAAACTAAGCTGCATGGGCTTAAAAACTATGCGAACGAAGCTGCATAGTAGCACGGCATTTAGTTGCATGTTTATGCCGGGGTTGAAAAGTTTGCGAACTGAGCATGCTCTTGCCGCTTCGAAGTTTGAAAAGAGTTCGAATACCTGCCTGACTGGCTGTCGCCGCCATCTGCTTGCCCGCATATGGCTCAAATATTTAAGCACAAAATCACGAACGAGAAGATCGGCTCAGCAACCCCCTCTGGTGTCCGTCTGCTTTCTTTTGGTCATGATTGCCAAACAACAAGCCTTGTGCATGGGCCGAGAAACATAGGAGCAAGTCGATCGTTGTCGGCATTCTATTTGAATAAGGTAAGTTGAGTGCTATGGCACTGTTTTTTCTTCTTTCAAAATCAACAGCATGCGAACGAAACCTATCTCCTTTCAGGCTATGGCGATTTGGATGTTTGAAAAGGGTTCGATTCCCTGCCTGACTGGCTGCCGCTCGCTGCTTCGATTTTGCGTTGAAAACTAAGCTGCATGGGCTTAAAAACTATGCGAACGAAGCTGCATAGTAGCACGGCATTTAGTTGCATGTTTATGCCGGGGTTGAAAAGTTTGCGAACTGAGCATGCTCTTGCCGCTTCGAAGTTTGAAAAGAGTTCGAATACCTGCCTGACTGGCTGTCGCCGCCATCTGCTTGCCCGCATATGGCTCAAATATTTAAGCACAAAATCACGAACGAGAAGATCGGCTCAGCAACCCCCTCTGGTGTCCGTCTGCTTTCTTTTGGTCATGATTGCCAAACAACAAGCCTTGTGCATGGGCCGAGAAACATAGGAGCAAGTCGATCGTTGTCGGCATTCTATTTGAATAAGGTAAGTTGAGTGCTATGGCACTGTTTTTTCTTCTTTCAAAATCAACAGCATGCGAACGAAACCTATCTCCTTTCAGGCTATGGCGATTTGGATGTTTGAAAAGGGTTCGATTCCCTGCCTGACTGGCTGCCGCTCGCTGCTTCGATTTTGCGTTGAAAACTAAGCTGCATGGGCTTAAAAACTATGCGAACGAAGCTGCATAGTAGCACGGCATTTAGTTGCATGTTTATGCCGGGGTTGAAAAGTTTGCGAACTGAGCATGCTCTTGCCGCTTCGAAGTTTGAAAAGAGTTCGAATACCTGCCTGACTGGCTGTCGCCGCCATCTGCTTGCCCGCATATGGCTCAAATATTTAAGCACAAAATCACGAACGAGAAGATCGGCTCAGCAACCCCCTCTGGTGTCCGTCTGCTTTCTTTTGGTCATGATTGCCAAACAACAAGCCTTGTGCATGGGCCGAGAAACATAGGAGCAAGTCGATCGTTGTCGGCATTCTATTTGAATAAGGTAAGTTGAGTGCTATGGCACTGTTTTTTCTTCTTTCAAAATCAAAAGCATGCGAACGAAACCTATCTCCTTTCAGGCTATGGCGATTTGGATGTTTGAAAAGGGTTCGATTCCCTGCGTGACTGGCTGCCTGCCGCTCGCTGCTTCGATTTTGCGTTGAAAACTAAGCTGCATGGGCTTAAAAACTATGCGAACGAAGCTGCATAGTAGCACGGCATTTAGTTGCATGTTTATGCCGGGGTTGAAAAGTTTGCGAACTGAGCATGCTCTTGCCGCTTCGAAGTTTGAAAAGAGTTCGAATACCTGCGTGACTGGCTGTCGCCGCCATCTGCTTGCCCGCATATGGCTCAAATATTTAAGCACAAAATCACGAACGAGAAGATCGGCTCAGCAACCCCCTCTGGTGTCCGTCTGCTTTCTTTTGGTCATGATTGCCAAACAACAAGCCTTGTGCATGGGCCGAGAAACATAGGAGCAAGTCGATCGTTGTCGGCATTCTATTTGAATAAGGTAAGTTGAGTGCTATGGCACTGTTTTTTCTTCTTTCAAAATCAACAGCATGCGAACGAAACCTATCTCCTTTCAGGCTATGGCGATTTGGATGTTTGAAAAGGGTTCGATTCCCTGCCTGACTGGCTGCCGCTCGCTGCTTCGATTTTGCGTTGAAAACTAAGCTGCATGGGCTTAAAAACTATGCGAACGAAGCTGCATAGTAGCACGGCATTTAGTTGCATGTTTATGCCGGGGTTGAAAAGTTTGCGAACTGAGCATGCTCTTGCCGCTTCGAAGTTTGAAAAGAGTTCGAATACCTGCCTGACTGGCTGTCGCCGCCATCTGCTTGCCCGCATATGGCTCAAATATTTAAGCACAAAATCACGAACGAGAAGATCGGCTCAGCAACCCCCTCTGGTGTCCGTCTGCTTTCTTTTGGTCATGATTGCCAAACAACAAGCCTTGTGCATGGGCCGAGAAACATAGGAGCAAGTCGATCGTTGTCGGCATTCTATTTGAATAAGGTAAGTTGAGTGCTATGGCACTGTTTTTTCTTCTTTCAAAATCAAAAGCATGCGAACGAAACCTATCTCCTTTCAGGCTATGGCGATTTGGATGTTTGAAAAGGGTTCGATTCCCTGCGTGACTGGCTGCCTGCCGCTCGCTGCTTCGATTTTGCGTTGAAAACTAAGCTGCATGGGCTTAAAAACTATGCGAACGAAGCTGCATAGTAGCACGGCATTTAGTTGCATGTTTATGCCGGGGTTGAAAAGTTTGCGAACTGAGCATGCTCTTGCCGCTTCGAAGTTTGAAAAGAGTTCGAATACCTGCGTGACTGGCTGTCGCCGCCATCTGCTTGCCCGCATATGGCTCAAATATTTAAGCACAAAATCACGAACGAGAAGATCGGCTCAGCAACCCCCTCTGGTGTCCGTCTGCTTTCTTTTGGTCATGATTGCCAAACAACAAGCCTTGTGCATGGGCCGAGAAACATAGGAGCAAGTCGATCGTTGTCGGCATTCTATTTGAATAAGGTAAGTTGAGTGCTATGGCACTGTTTTTTCTTCTTTCAAAATCAAAAGCATGCGAACGAAACCTATCTCCTTTCAGGCTATGGCGATTTGGATGTTTGAAAAGGGTTCGATTCCCTGCGTGACTGGCTGCCTGCCGCTCGCTGCTTCGATTTTGCGTTGAAAACTAAGCTGCATGGGCTTAAAAACTATGCGAACGAAGCTGCATAGTAGCACGGCATTTAGTTGCATGTTTATGCCGGGGTTGAAAAGTTTGCGAACTGAGCATGCTCTTGCCGCTTCGAAGTTTGAAAAGAGTTCGAATACCTGCCTGACTGGCTGTCGCCGCCATCTGCTTGCCCGCATATGGCTCAAATATTTAAGCACAAAATCACGAACGAGAAGATCGGCTCAGCAACCCCCTCTGGTGTCCGTCTGCTTTCTTTTGGTCATGATTGCCAAACAACAAGCCTTGTGCATGGGCCGAGAAACATAGGAGCAAGTCGATCGTTGTCGGCATTCTATTTGAATAAGGTAAGTTGAGTGCTATGGCACTGTTTTTTCTTCTTTCAAAATCAACAGCATGCGAACGAAACCTATCTCCTTTCAGGCTATGGCGATTTGGATGTTTGAAAAGGGTTCGATTCCCTGCCTGACTGGCTGCCGCTCGCTGCTTCGATTTTGCGTTGAAAACTAAGCTGCATGGGCTTAAAAACTATGCGAACGAAGCTGCATAGTAGCACGGCATTTAGTTGCATGTTTATGCCGGGGTTGAAAAGTTTGCGAACTGAGCATGCTCTTGCCGCTTCGAAGTTTGAAAAGAGTTCGAATACCTGCCTGACTGGCTGTCGCCGCCATCTGCTTGCCCGCATATGGCTCAAATATTTAAGCACAAAATCACGAACGAGAAGATCGGCTCAGCAACCCCCTCTGGTGTCCGTCTGCTTTCTTTTGGTCATGATTGCCAAACAACAAGCCTTGTGCATGGGCCGAGAAACATAGGAGCAAGTCGATCGTTGTCGGCATTCTATTTGAATAAGGTAAGTTGAGTGCTATGGCACTGTTTTTTCTTCTTTCAAAATCAACAGCATGCGAACGAAACCTATCTCCTTTCAGGCTATGGCGATTTGGATGTTTGAAAAGGGTTCGATTCCCTGCCTGACTGGCTGCCGCTCGCTGCTTCGATTTTGCGTTGAAAACTAAGCTGCATGGGCTTAAAAACTATGCGAACGAAGCTGCATAGTAGCACGGCATTTAGTTGCATGTTTATGCCGGGGTTGAAAAGTTTGCGAACTGAGCATGCTCTTGCCGCTTCGAAGTTTGAAAAGAGTTCGAATACCTGCCTGACTGGCTGTCGCCGCCATCTGCTTGCCCGCATATGGCTCAAATATTTAAGCACAAAATCACGAACGAGAAGATCGGCTCAGCAACCCCCTCTGGTGTCCGTCTGCTTTCTTTTGGTCATGATTGCCAAACAACAAGCCTTGTGCATGGGCCGAGAAACATAGGAGCAAGTCGATCGTTGTCGGCATTCTATTTGAATAAGGTAAGTTGAGTGCTATGGCACTGTTTTTTCTTCTTTCAAAATCAACAGCATGCGAACGAAACCTATCTCCTTTCAGGCTATGGCGATTTGGATGTTTGAAAAGGGTTCGATTCCCTGCCTGACTGGCTGCCGCTCGCTGCTTCGATTTTGCGTTGAAAACTAAGCTGCATGGGCTTAAAAACTATGCGAACGAAGCTGCATAGTAGCACGGCATTTAGTTGCATGTTTATGCCGGGGTTGAAAAGTTTGCGAACTGAGCATGCTCTTGCCGCTTCGAAGTTTGAAAAGAGTTCGAATACCTGCCTGACTGGCTGTCGCCGCCATCTGCTTGCCCGCATATGGCTCAAATATTTAAGCACAAAATCACGAACGAGAAGATCGGCTCAGCAACCCCCTCTGGTGTCCGTCTGCTTTCTTTTGGTCATGATTGCCAAACAACAAGCCTTGTGCATGGGCCGAGAAACATAGGAGCAAGTCGATCGTTGTCGGCATTCTATTTGAATAAGGTAAGTTGAGTGCTATGGCACTGTTTTTTCTTCTTTCAAAATCAAAAGCATGCCCACGAAACCTATCTCCTTTCAGGCTATGGCGATTTGGATGTTTGAAATGAGTTCGATTCCCTGCGTGACTGGCTGCCTGCCGCTCGCTGCTTCGATTTTGCGTTGAAAACTAAGCTGCATGGGCTTAAAAACTATGCGAACGAAGCTGCATAGTAGCACGGCATTTAGTTGCATGTTTATGTCGGGGTTGAAAAGTTTGCGAACTGAGCATGCTCTTGCCGCTTCGAAGATTGAAAAGGGTTCGAATACCTGCGTGACTGGCTGTCGCCGCCATCTGCTTGCCCGCATATGGCCCAAATATTTAAGCACAAAATCACGAACGAGAAGATCGGCTCAGCAACCCCCTCTGGTGTCCGTCTGCTTTCTTTTGGTCATGATTGCCAAACAACAAGCCTTGTGCATGGGCCGAGAAACATAGGAGCAAGTCGATCGTTGTCGGCATTCTATTTGAATAAGGTAAGTTGAGTGCTATGGCACTGTTTTTTCTTCTTTCAAAATCAAAAGCACGAAACCTATCTCCTTTCAGGCTATGGCGATTTGGATGTTTGAAAAGGGTTCGATTCCCTGCGTGACTGGCTGCCTGCCGCTCGCTGCTTCGATTTTGCGTTGAAAACTAAGCTGCATGGGCTTAAAAACTATGCGAACGAAGCTGCATAGTAGCACGGCATTTAGTTGCATGTTCATGTCGGGGTTGAAAAGTTTGCGAACTGAGCATGCTCTTGCCGCTTCGAAGATTGAAAAGGGTTCGAATACCTGCGTGACTGGCTGTCGCCGCCATCTGCTTGCCCGCATATGGCCCAAATATTTAAGCACAAAATCACGAACGAGAAGATCGGCTCAGCAACCCCCTCTGGTGTCCGTCTGCTTTCTTTTGGTCATGATTGCCAAACAACAAGCCTTGTGCATGGGCCGAGAAACATAGGAGCAAGTCGATCGTTGTCGGCATTCTATTTGAATAAGGTAAGTTGAGTGCTATGGCACTGTTTTTTCTTCTTTCAAAATCAAAAGCACGAAACCTATCTCCTTTCAGGCTATGGCGATTTGGATGTTTGAAATGAGTTCGATTCCCTGCGTGACTGGCTGCCTGCCGCTCGCTGCTTCGATTTTGCGTTGAAAACTAAGCTGCATGGGCTTAAAAACTATGCGAACGAAGCTGCATAGTAGCACGGCATTTAGTTGCATGTTTATGTCGGGGTTGAAAAGTTTGCGAACTGAGCATGCTCTTGCCGCTTCGAAGATTGAAAAGGGTTCGAATACCTGCGTGACTGGCTGTCGCCGCCATCTGCTTGCCCGCATATGGCCCAAATATTTAAGCACAAAATCACGAACGAGAAGATCGGCTCA
This sequence comes from Trididemnum miniatum, assembly GCA_964006365.1. NCBI lineage: Eukaryota > Metazoa > Chordata > Ascidiacea > Aplousobranchia > Didemnidae > Trididemnum > Trididemnum miniatum. Next base: position 22,731 of record CAXFYD010000232.1, on the reverse strand, counting down.
GCAACCCCCTCTGGTGTCCGTCTGCTTTCTTTTGGTCATGATTGCCAAACAACAAGCCTTGTGCATGGGCCGAGAAACATAGGAGCAAGTCGATCGTTGTCGGCATTCTATTTGAATAAGGTAAGTTGAGTGCTATGGCACTGTTTTTTCTTCTTTCAAAATCAAAAGCATGCCCACGAAACCTATCTCCTTTCAGGCTATGGCGATTTGGATGTTTGAAATGAGTTCGATTCCCTGCGTGACTGGCTGCCTGCCGCTCGCTGCTTCGATTTTGCGTTGAAAACTAAGCTGCATGGGCTTAAAAACTATGCGAACGAAGCTGCATAGTAGCACGGCATTTAGTTGCATGTTTATGTCGGGGTTGAAAAGTTTGCGAACTGAGCATGCTCTTGCCGCTTCGAAGATTGAAAAGGGTTCGAATACCTGCGTGACTGGCTGTCGCCGCCATCTGCTTGCCCGCATATGGCCCAAATATTTAAGCACAAAATCACGAACGAGAAGATCGGCTCAGCAACCCCCTCTGGTGTCCGTCTGCTTTCTTTTGGTCATGATTGCCAAACAACAAGCCTTGTGCATGGGCCGAGAAACATAGGAGCAAGTCGATCGTTGTCGGCATTCTATTTGAATAAGGTAAGTTGAGTGCTATGGCACTGTTTTTTCTTCTTTCAAAATCAAAAGCACGAAACCTATCTCCTTTCAGGCTATGGCGATTTGGATGTTTGAAAAGGGTTCGATTCCCTGCGTGACTGGCTGCCTGCCGCTCGCTGCTTCGATTTTGCGTTGAAAACTAAGCTGCATGGGCTTAAAAACTATGCGAACGAAGCTGCATAGTAGCACGGCATTTAGTTGCATGTTTATGTCGGGGTTGAAAAGTTTGCGAACTGAGCATGCTCTTGCCGCTTCGAAGATTGAAAAGGGTTCGAATACCTGCGTGACTGGCTGTCGCCGCCATCTGCTTGCCCGCATATGGCCCAAATATTTAAGCACAAAATCACGAACGAGAAGATCGGCTCAGCAACCCCCTCTGGTGTCCGTCTGCTTTCTTTTGGTCATGATTGCCAAACAACAAGCCTTGTGCATGGGCCGAGAAACATAGGAGCAAGTCGATCGTTGTCGGCATTCTATTTGAATAAGGTAAGTTGAGTGCTATGGCACTGTTTTTTCTTCTTTCAAAATCAAAAGCACGAAACCTATCTCCTTTCAGGCTATGGCGATTTGGATGTTTGAAAAGGGTTCGATTCCCTGCGTGACTGGCTGCCTGCCGCTCGCTGCTTCGATTTTGCGTTGAAAACTAAGCTGCATGGGCTTAAAAACTATGCGAACGAAGCTGCATAGTAGCACGGCATTTAGTTGCATGTTTATGTCGGGGTTGAAAAGTTTGCGAACTGAGCATGCTCTTGCCGCTTCGAAGATTGAAAAGGGTTCGAATACCTGCGTGACTGGCTGTCGCCGCCATCTGCTTGCCCGCATATGGCCCAAATATTTAAGCACAAAATCACGAACGAGAAGATCGGCTCAGCAACCCCCTCTGGTGTCCGTCTGCTTTCTTTTGGTCATGATTGCCAAACAACAAGCCTTGTGCATGGGCCGAGAAACATAGGAGCAAGTCGATCGTTGTCGGCATTCTATTTGAATAAGGTAAGCTGAGTGCTATGGCACTGTTTTTTCTTCTTTCAAAATCAAAAGCACGAAACCTATCTCCTTTCAGGCTATGGCGATTTGGATGTTTGAAAAGGGTTCGATTCCCTGCGTGACTGGCTGCCTGCCGCTCGCTGCTTCGATTTTGCGTTGAAAACTAAGCTGCATGGGCTTAAAAACTATGCGAACGAAGCTGCATAGTAGCACGGCATTTAGTTGCATGTTCATGTCGGGGTTGAAAAGTTTGCGAACTGAGCATGCTCTTGCCGCTTCGAAGATTGAAAAGGGTTCGAATACCTGCGTGACTGGCTGTCGCCGCCATCTGCTTGCCCGCATATGGCCCAAATATTTAAGCACAAAATCACGAACGAGAAGATCGGCTCAGCAACCCCCTCTGGTGTCCGTCTGCTTTCTTTTGGTCATGATTGCCAAACAACAAGCCTTGTGCATGGGCCGAGAAACATAGGAGCAAGTCGATCGTTGTCGGCATTCTATTTGAATAAGGTAAGTTGAGTGCTATGGCACTGTTTTTTCTTCTTTCAAAATCAAAAGCACGAAACCTATCTCCTTTCAGGCTATGGCGATTTGGATGTTTGAAAAGGGTTCGATTCCCTGCGTGACTGGCTGCCTGCCGCTCGCTGCTTCGATTTTGCGTTGAAAACTAAGCTGCATGGGCTTAAAAACTATGCGAACGAAGCTGCATAGTAGCACGGCATTTAGTTGCATGTTTATGTCGGGGTTGAAAAGTTTGCGAACTGAGCATGCTCTTGCCGCTTCGAAGATTGAAAAGGGTTCGAATACCTGCGTGACTGGCTGTCGCCGCCATCTGCTTGCCCGCATATGGCCCAAATATTTAAGCACAAAATCACGAACGAGAAGATCGGCTCAGCAACCCCCTCTGGTGTCCGTCTGCTTTCTTTTGGTCATGATTGCCAAACAACAAGCCTTGTGCATGGGCCGAGAAACATAGGAGCAAGTCGATCGTTGTCGGCATTCTATTTGAATAAGGTAAGTTGAGTGCTATGGCACTGTTTTTTCTTCTTTCAAAATCAAAAGCACGAAACCTATCTCCTTTCAGGCTATGGCGATTTGGATGTTTGAAAAGAGTTCGATTCCCTGCGTGACTGGCTGCCTGCCGCTCGCTGCTTCGATTTTGCGTTGAAAACTAAGCTGCATGGGCTTAAAAACTATGCGAACGAAGCTGCATAGTAGCACGGCATTTAGTTGCATGTTTATGTCGGGGTTGAAAAGTTTGCGAACTGAGCATGCTCTTGCCGCTTCGAAGATTGAAAAGGGTTCGAATACCTGCGTGACTGGCTGTCGCCGCCATCTGCTTGCCCGCATATGGCCCAAATATTTAAGCACAAAATCACGAACGAGAAGATCGGCTCAGCAACCCCCTCTGGTGTCCGTCTGCTTTCTTTTGGTCATGATTGCCAAACAACAAGCCTTGTGCATGGGCCGAGAAACATAGGAGCAAGTCGATCGTTGTCGGCATTCTATTTGAATAAGGTAAGTTGAGTGCTATGGCACTGTTTTTTCTTCTTTCAAAATCAAAAGCATGCCCACGAAACCTATCTCCTTTCAAGCTATGGCGATTTGGATGTTTGAAAAGAGTTCGATTCCCTGCGTGACTGGCTGCCTGCCGCTCGCTGCTTCGATTTTGCGTTGAAAACTAAGCTGCATGGGCTTAAAAACTATGCGAACGAAGCTGCATAGTAGCACGGCATTTAGTTGCATGTTTATGTCGGGGTTGAAAAGTTTGCGAACTGAGCATGCTCTTGCCGCTTCGAAGATTGAAAAGGGTTCGAATACCTGCGTGACTGGCTGTCGCCGCCATCTGCTTGCCCGCATATGGCCCAAATATTTAAGCACAAAATCACGAACGAGAAGATCGGCTCAGCAACCCCCTCTGGTGTCCGTCTGCTTTCTTTTGGTCATGATTGCCAAACAACAAGCCTTGTGCATGGGCCGAGAAACATAGGAGCAAGTCGATCGTTGTCGGCATTCTATTTGAATAAGGTAAGTTGAGTGCTATGGCACTGTTTTTTCTTCTTTCAAAATCAAAAGCATGCCCACGAAACCTATCTCCTTTCAGGCTATGGCGATTTGGATGTTTGAAAAGAGTTCGATTCCCTGCGTGACTGGCTGCCTGCCGCTCGCTGCTTCGATTTTGCGTTGAAAACTAAGCTGCATGGGCTTAAAAACTATGCGAACGAAGCTGCATAGTAGCACGGCATTTAGTTGCATGTTTATGTCGGGGTTGAAAAGTTTGCGAACTGAGCATGCTCTTGCCGCTTCGAAGATTGAAAAGGGTTCGAATACCTGCGTGATTGGCTGTCGCCGCCATCTGCTTGCCCGCATATGGCCCAAATATTTAAGCACAAAATCACGAACGAGAAGATCGGCTCAGCAACCCCCTCTGGTGTCCGTCTGCTTTCTTTTGGTCATGATTGCCAAACAACAAGCCTTGTGCATGGGCCGAGAAACATAGGAGCAAGTCGATCGTTGTCGGCATTCTATTTGAATAAGGTAAGTTGAGTGCTATGGCACTGTTTTTTCTTCTTTCAAAATCAAAAGCACGAAACCTATCTCCTTTCAGGCTATGGCGATTTGGATGTTTGAAATGAGTTCGATTCCCTGCGTGACTGGCTGCCTGCCGCTCGCTGCTTCGATTTTGCGTTGAAAACTAAGCTGCATGGGCTTAAAAACTATGCGAACGAAGCTGCATAGTAGCACGGCATTTAGTTGCATGTTTATGTCGGGGTTGAAAAGTTTGCGAACTGAGCATGCTCTTGCCGCTTCGAAGATTGAAAAGGGTTCGAATACCTGCGTGACTGGCTGTCGCCGCCATCTGCTTGCCCGCATATGGCCCAAATATTTAAGCACAAAATCACGAACGAGAAGATCGGCTCAGCAACCCCCTCTGGTGTCCGTCTGCTTTCTTTTGGTCATGATTGCCAAACAACAAGCCTTGTGCATGGGCCGAGAAACATAGGAGCAAGTCGATCGTTGTCGGCATTCTATTTGAATAAGGTAAGTTGAGTGCTATGGCACTGTTTTTTCTTCTTTCAAAATCAAAAGCATGCCCACGAAACCTATCTCCTTTCAGGCTATGGCGATTTGGATGTTTGAAATGAGTTCGATTCCCTGCGTGACTGGCTGCCTGCCGCTCGCTGCTTCGATTTTGCGTTGAAAACTAAGCTGCATGGGCTTAAAAACTATGCGAACGAAGCTGCATAGTAGCACGGCATTTAGTTGCATGTTTATGTCGGGGTTGAAAAGTTTGCGAACTGAGCATGCTCTTGCCGCTTCGAAGATTGAAAAGGGTTCGAATACCTGCGTGACTGGCTGTCGCCGCCATCTGCTTGCCCGCATATGGCCCAAATATTTAAGCACAAAATCACGAACGAGAAGATCGGCTCAGCAACCCCCTCTGGTGTCCGTCTGCTTTCTTTTGGTCATGATTGCCAAACAACAAGCCTTGTGCATGGGCCGAGAAACATAGGAGCAAGTCGATCGTTGTCGGCATTCTATTTGAATAAGGTAAGTTGAGTGCTATGGCACTGTTTTTTCTTCTTTCAAAATCAAAAGCATGCCCACGAAACCTATCTCCTTTCAGGCTATGGCGATTTGGATGTTTGAAAAGAGTTCGATTCCCTGCGTGACTGGCTGCCTGCCGCTCGCTGCTTCGATTTTGCGTTGAAAACTAAGCTGCATGGGCTTAAAAACTATGCGAACGAAGCTGCATAGTAGCACGGCATTTAGTTGCATGTTTATGTCGGGGTTGAAAAGTTTGCGAACTGAGCATGCTCTTGCCGCTTCGAAGATTGAAAAGGGTTCGAATACCTGCGTGATTGGCTGTCGCCGCCATCTGCTTGCCCGCATATGGCCCAAATATTTAAGCACAAAATCACGAACGAGAAGATCGGCTCAGCAACCCCCTCTGGTGTCCGTCTGCTTTCTTTTGGTCATGATTGCCAAACAACAAGCCTTGTGCATGGGCCGAGAAACATAGGAGCAAGTCGATCGTTGTCGGCATTCTATTTGAATAAGGTAAGTTGAGTGCTATGGCACTGTTTTTTCTTCTTTCAAAATCAAAAGCACGAAACCTATCTCCTTTCAGGCTATGGCGATTTGGATGTTTGAAAAGGGTTCGATTCCCTGCGTGACTGGCTGCCTGCCGCTCGCTGCTTCGATTTTGCGTTGAAAACTAAGCTGCATGGGCTTAAAAACTATGCGAACGAAGCTGCATAGTAGCACGGCATTTAGTTGCATGTTTATGTCGGGGTTGAAAAGTTTGCGAACTGAGCATGCTCTTGCCGCTTCGAAGATTGAAAAGGGTTCGAATACCTGCGTGACTGGCTGTCGCCGCCATCTGCTTGCCCGCATATGGCCCAAATATTTAAGCACAAAATCACGAACGAGAAGATCGGCTCAGCAACCCCCTCTGGTGTCCGTCTGCTTTCTTTTGGTCATGATTGCCAAACAACAAGCCTTGTGCATGGGCCGAGAAACATAGGAGCAAGTCGATCGTTGTCGGCATTCTATTTGAATAAGGTAAGTTGAGTGCTATGGCACTGTTTTTTCTTCTTTCAAAATCAAAAGCACGAAACCTATCTCCTTTCAGGCTATGGCGATTTGGATGTTTGAAATGAGTTCGATTCCCTGCGTGACTGGCTGCCTGCCGCTCGCTGCTTCGATTTTGCGTTGAAAACTAAGCTGCATGGGCTTAAAAACTATGCGAACGAAGCTGCATAGTAGCACGGCATTTAGTTGCATGTTCATGTCGGGGTTGAAAAGTTTGCGAACTGAGCATGCTCTTGCCGCTTCGAAGATTGAAAAGGGTTCGAATACCTGCGTGACTGGCTGTCGCCGCCATCTGCTTGCCCGCATATGGCCCAAATATTTAAGCACAAAATCACGAACGAGAAGATCGGCTCAGCAACCCCCTCTGGTGTCCGTCTGCTTTCTTTTGGTCATGATTGCCAAACAACAAGCCTTGTGCATGGGCCGAGAAACATAGGAGCAAGTCGATCGTTGTCGGCATTCTATTTGAATAAGGTAAGTTGAGTGCTATGGCACTGTTTTTTCTTCTTTCAAAATCAAAAGCATGCCCACGAAACCTATCTCCTTTCAGGCTATGGCGATTTGGATGTTTGAAATGAGTTCGATTCCCTGCGTGACTGGCTGCCTGCCGCTCGCTGCTTCGATTTTGCGTTGAAAACTAAGCTGCATGGGCTTAAAAACTATGCGAACGAAGCTGCATAGTAGCACGGCATTTAGTTGCATGTTCATGTCGGGGTTGAAAAGTTTGCGAACTGAGCATGCTCTTGCCGCTTCGAAGATTGAAAAGGGTTCGAATACCTGCGTGACTGGCTGTCGCCGCCATCTGCTTGCCCGCATATGGCCCAAATATTTAAGCACAAAATCACGAACGAGAAGATCGGCTCAGCAACCCCCTCTGGTGTCCGTCTGCTTTCTTTTGGTCATGATTGCCAAACAACAAGCCTTGTGCATGGGCCGAGAAACATAGGAGCAAGTCGATCGTTGTCGGCATTCTATTTGAATAAGGTAAGTTGAGTGCTATGGCACTGTTTTTTCTTCTTTCAAAATCAAAAGCATGCCCACGAAACCTATCTCCTTTCAGGCTATGGCGATTTGGATGTTTGAAATGAGTTCGATTCCCTGCGTGACTGGCTGCCTGCCGCTCGCTGCTTCGATTTTGCGTTGAAAACTAAGCTGCATGGGCTTAAAAACTATGCGAACGAAGCTGCATAGTAGCACGGCATTTAGTTGCATGTTTATGTCGGGGTTGAAAAGTTTGCGAACTGAGCATGCTCTTGCCGCTTCGAAGATTGAAAAGGGTTCGAATACCTGCGTGACTGGCTGTCGCCGCCATCTGCTTGCCCGCATATGGCCCAAATATTTAAGCACAAAATCACGAACGAGAAGATCGGCTCAGCAACCCCCTCTGGTGTCCGTCTGCTTTCTTTTGGTCATGATTGCCAAACAACAAGCCTTGTGCATGGGCCGAGAAACATAGGAGCAAGTCGATCGTTGTCGGCATTCTATTTGAATAAGGTAAGTTGAGTGCTATGGCACTGTTTTTTCTTCTTTCAAAATCAAAAGCACGAAACCTATCTCCTTTCAGGCTATGGCGATTTGGATGTTTGAAAAGGGTTCGATTCCCTGCGTGACTGGCTGCCTGCCGCTCGCTGCTTCGATTTTGCGTTGAAAACTAAGCTGCATGGGCTTAAAAACTATGCGAACGAAGCTGCATAGTAGCACGGCATTTAGTTGCATGTTTATGTCGGGGTTGAAAAGTTTGCGAACTGAGCATGCTCTTGCCGCTTCGAAGATTGAAAAGGGTTCGAATACCTGCGTGACTGGCTGTCGCCGCCATCTGCTTGCCCGCATATGGCCCAAATATTTAAGCACAAAATCACGAACGAGAAGATCGGCTCAGCAACCCCCTCTGGTGTCCGTCTGCTTTCTTTTGGTCATGATTGCCAAACAACAAGCCTTGTGCATGGGCCGAGAAACATAGGAGCAAGTCGATCGTTGTCGGCATTCTATTTGAATAAGGTAAGCTGAGTGCTATGGCACTGTTTTTTCTTCTTTCAAAATCAAAAGCACGAAACCTATCTCCTTTCAGGCTATGGCGATTTGGATGTTTGAAAAGGGTTCGATTCCCTGCGTGACTGGCTGCCTGCCGCTCGCTGCTTCGATTTTGCGTTGAAAACTAAGCTGCATGGGCTTAAAAACTATGCGAACGAAGCTGCATAGTAGCACGGCATTTAGTTGCATGTTTATGTCGGGGTTGAAAAGTTTGCGAACTGAGCATGCTCTTGCCGCTTCGAAGATTGAAAAGGGTTCGAATACCTGCGTGACTGGCTGTCGCCGCCATCTGCTTGCCCGCATATGGCCCAAATATTTAAGCACAAAATCACGAACGAGAAGATCGGCTCAGCAACCCCCTCTGGTGTCCGTCTGCTTTCTTTTGGTCATGATTGCCAAACAACAAGCCTTGTGCATGGGCCGAGAAACATAGGAGCAAGTCGATCGTTGTCGGCATTCTATTTGAATAAGGTAAGTTGAGTGCTATGGCACTGTTTTTTCTTCTTTCAAAATCAAAAGCATGCCCACGAAACCTATCTCCTTTCAGGCTATGGCGATTTGGATGTTTGAAATGAGTTCGATTCCCTGCGTGACTGGCTGCCTGCCGCTCGCTGCTTCGATTTTGCGTTGAAAACTAAGCTGCATGGGCTTAAAAACTATGCGAACGAAGCTGCATAGTAGCACGGCATTTAGTTGCATGTTTATGTCGGGGTTGAAAAGTTTGCGAACTGAGCATGCTCTTGCCGCTTCGAAGATTGAAAAGGGTTCGAATACCTGCGTGACTGGCTGTCGCCGCCATCTGCTTGCCCGCATATGGCCCAAATATTTAAGCACAAAATCACGAACGAGAAGATCGGCTCAGCAACCCCCTCTGGTGTCCGTCTGCTTTCTTTTGGTCATGATTGCCAAACAACAAGCCTTGTGCATGGGCCGAGAAACATAGGAGCAAGTCGATCGTTGTCGGCATTCTATTTGAATAAGGTAAGCTGAGTGCTATGGCACTGTTTTTTCTTCTTTCAAAATCAAAAGCACGAAACCTATCTCCTTTCAGGCTATGGCGATTTGGATGTTTGAAAAGGAATCGATTCCCTGCGTGACTGGCTGCCTGCCGCTCGCTGCTTCGATTTTGCGTTGAAAACTAAGCTGCATGGGCTTAAAAACTATGCGAACGAAGCTGCATAGTAGCACGGCATTTAGTTGCATGTTTATGTCGGGGTTGAAAAGTTTGCGAACTGAGCATGCTCTTGCCGCTTCGAAGATTGAAAAGGGTTCGAATACCTGCGTGACTGGCTGTCGCCGCCATCTGCTTGCCCGCATATGGCCCAAATATTTAAGCACAAAATCACGAACGAGAAGATCGGCTCAGCAACCCCCTCTGGTGTCCGTCTGCTTTCTTTTGGTCATGATTGCCAAACAACAAGCCTTGTGCATGGGCCGAGAAACATAGGAGCAAGTCGATCGTTGTCGGCATTCTATTTGAATAAGGTAAGTTGAGTGCTATGGCACTGTTTTTTCTTCTTTCAAAATCAAAAGCATGCCCACGAAACCTATCTCCTTTCAGGCTATGGCGATTTGGATGTTTGAAATGAGTTCGATTCCCTGCGTGACTGGCTGCCTGCCGCTCGCTGCTTCGATTTTGCGTTGAAAACTAAGCTGCATGGGCTTAAAAACTATGCGAACGAAGCTGCATAGTAGCACGGCATTTAGTTGCATGTTCATGTCGGGGTTGAAAAGTTTGCGAACTGAGCATGCTCTTGCCGCTTCGAAGATTGAAAAGGGTTCGAATACCTGCGTGACTGGCTGTCGCCGCCATCTGCTTGCCCGCATATGGCCCAAATATTTAAGCACAAAATCACGAACGAGAAGATCGGCTCAGCAACCCCCTCTGGTGTCCGTCTGCTTTCTTTTGGTCATGATTGCCAAACAACAAGCCTTGTGCATGGGCCGAGAAACATAGGAGCAAGTCGATCGTTGTCGGCATTCTATTTGAATAAGGTAAGTTGAGTGCTATGGCACTGTTTTTTCTTCTTTCAAAATCAAAAGCATGCCCACGAAACCTATCTCCTTTCAGGCTATGGCGATTTGGATGTTTGAAATGAGTTCGATTCCCTGCGTGACTGGCTGCCTGCCGCTCGCTGCTTCGATTTTGCGTTGAAAACTAAGCTGCATGGGCTTAAAAACTATGCGAACGAAGCTGCATAGTAGCACGGCATTTAGTTGCATGTTTATGTCGGGGTTGAAAAGTTTGCGAACTGAGCATGCTCTTGCCGCTTCGAAGATTGAAAAGGGTTCGAATACCTGCGTGACTGGCTGTCGCCGCCATCTGCTTGCCCGCATATGGCCCAAATATTTAAGCACAAAATCACGAACGAGAAGATCGGCTCAGCAACCCCCTCTGGTGTCCGTCTGCTTTCTTTTGGTCATGATTGCCAAACAACAAGCCTTGTGCATGGGCCGAGAAACATAGGAGCAAGTCGATCGTTGTCGGCATTCTATTTGAATAAGGTAAGTTGAGTGCTATGGCACTGTTTTTTCTTCTTTCAAAATCAAAAGCATGCCCACGAAACCTATCTCCTTTCAGGCTATGGCGATTTGGATGTTTGAAATGAGTTCGATTCCCTGCGTGACTGGCTGCCTGCCGCTCGCTGCTTCGATTTTGCGTTGAAAACTAAGCTGCATGGGCTTAAAAACTATGCGAACGAAGCTGCATAGTAGCACGGCATTTAGTTGCATGTTCATGTCGGGGTTGAAAAGTTTGCGAACTGAGCATGCTCTTGCCGCTTCGAAGATTGAAAAGGGTTCGAATACCTGCGTGACTGGCTGTCGCCGCCATCTGCTTGCCCGCATATGGCCCAAATATTTAAGCACAAAATCACGAACGAGAAGATCGGCTCAGCAACCCCCTCTGGTGTCCGTCTGCTTTCTTTTGGTCATGATTGCCAAACAACAAGCCTTGTGCATGGGCCGAGAAACATAGGAGCAAGTCGATCGTTGTCGGCATTCTATTTGAATAAGGTAAGTTGAGTGCTATGGCACTGTTTTTTCTTCTTTCAAAATCAAAAGCATGCCCACGAAACCTATCTCCTTTCAGGCTATGGCGATTTGGATGTTTGAAAAGGGTTCGATTCCCTGCGTGACTGGCTGCCTGCCGCTCGCTGCTTCGATTTTGCGTTGAAAACTAAGCTGCATGGGCTTAAAAACTATGCGAACGAAGCTGCATAGTAGCACGGCATTTAGTTGCATGTTTATGTCGGGGTTGAAAAGTTTGCGAACTGAGCATGCTCTTGCCGCTTCGAAGATTGAAAAGGGTTCGAATACCTGCGTGACTGGCTGTCGCCGCCATCTGCTTGCCCGCATATGGCCCAAATATTTAAGCACAAAATCACGAACGAGAAGATCGGCTCAGCAACCCCCTCTGGTGTCCGTCTGCTTTCTTTTGGTCATGATTGCCAAACAACAAGCCTTGTGCATGGGCCGAGAAACATAGGAGCAAGTCGATCGTTGTCGGCATTCTATTTGAATAAGGTAAGTTGAGTGCTATGGCACTGTTTTTTCTTCTTTCAAAATCAAAAGCATGCCCACGAAACCTATCTCCTTTCAGGCTATGGCGATTTGGATGTTTGAAATGAGTTCGATTCCCTGCGTGACTGGCTGCCTGCCGCTCGCTGCTTCGATTTTGCGTTGAAAACTAAGCTGCATGGGCTTAAAAACTATGCGAACGAAGCTGCATAGTAGCACGGCATTTAGTTGCATGTTTATGTCGGGGTTGAAAAGTTTGCGAACTGAGCATGCTCTTGCCGCTTCGAAGATTGAAAAGGGTTCGAATACCTGCGTGACTGGCTGTCGCCGCCATCTGCTTGCCCGCATATGGCCCAAATATTTAAGCACAAAATCACGAACGAGAAGATCGGCTCAGCAACCCCCTCTGGTGTCCGTCTGCTTTCTTTTGGTCATGATTGCCAAACAACAAGCCTTGTGCATGGGCCGAGAAACATAGGAGCAAGTCGATCGTTGTCGGCATTCTATTTGAATAAGGTAAGCTGAGTGCTATGGCACTGTTTTTTCTTCTTTCAAAATCAAAAGCACGAAACCTATCTCCTTTCAGGCTATGGCGATTTGGATGTTTGAAAAGGGTTCGATTCCCTGCGTGACTGGCTGCCTGCCGCTCGCTGCTTCGATTTTGCGTTGAAAACTAAGCTGCATGGGCTTAAAAACTATGCGAACGAAGCTGCATAGTAGCACGGCATTTAGTTGCATGTTTATGTCGGGGTTGAAAAGTTTGCGAACTGAGCATGCTCTTGCCGCTTCGAAGATTGAAAAGGGTTCGAATACCTGCGTGACTGGCTGTCGCCGCCATCTGCTTGCCCGCATATGGCCCAAATATTTAAGCACAAAATCACGAACGAGAAGATCGGCTCAGCAACCCCCTCTGGTGTCCGTCTGCTTTCTTTTGGTCATGATTGCCAAACAACAAGCCTTGTGCATGGGCCGAGAAACATAGGAGCAAGTCGATCGTTGTCGGCATTCTATTTGAATAAGGTAAGTTGAGTGCTATGGCACTGTTTTTTCTTCTTTCAAAATCAAAAGCATGCCCACGAAACCTATCTCCTTTCAGGCTATGGCGATTTGGATGTTTGAAATGAGTTCGATTCCCTGCGTGACTGGCTGCCTGCCGCTCGCTGCTTCGATTTTGCGTTGAAAACTAAGCTGCATGGGCTTAAAAACTATGCGAACGAAGCTGCATAGTAGCACGGCATTTAGTTGCATGTTCATGTCGGGGTTGAAAAGTTTGCGAACTGAGCATGCTCTTGCCGCTTCGAAGATTGAAAAGGGTTCGAATACCTGCGTGACTGGCTGTCGCCGCCATCTGCTTGCCCGCATATGGCCCAAATATTTAAGCACAAAATCACGAACGAGAAGATCGGCTCAGCAACCCCCTCTGGTGTCCGTCTGCTTTCTTTTGGTCATGATTGCCAAACAACAAGCCTTGTGCATGGGCCGAGAAACATAGGAGCAAGTCGATCGTTGTCGGCATTCTATTTGAATAAGGTAAGTTGAGTGCTATGGCACTGTTTTTTCTTCTTTCAAAATCAAAAGCATGCCCACGAAACCTATCTCCTTTCAGGCTATGGCGATTTGGATGTTTGAAATGAGTTCGATTCCCTGCGTGACTGGCTGCCTGCCGCTCGCTGCTTCGATTTTGCGTTGAAAACTAAGCTGCATGGGCTTAAAAACTATGCGAACGAAGCTGCATAGTAGCACGGCATTTAGTTGCATGTTTATGTCGGGGTTGAAAAGTTTGCGAACTGAGCATGCTCTTGCCGCTTCGAAGATTGAAAAGGGTTCGAATACCTGCGTGACTGGCTGTCGCCGCCATCTGCTTGCCCGCATATGGCCCAAATATTTAAGCACAAAATCACGAACGAGAAGATCGGCTCAGCAACCCCCTCTGGTGTCCGTCTGCTTTCTTTTGGTCATGATTGCCAAACAACAAGCCTTGTGCATGGGCCGAGAAACATAGGAGCAAGTCGATCGTTGTCGGCATTCTATTTGAATAAGGTAAGTTGAGTGCTATGGCACTGTTTTTTCTTCTTTCAAAATCAAAAGCATGCCCACGAAACCTATCTCCTTTCAGGCTATGGCGATTTGGATGTTTGAAATGAGTTCGATTCCCTGCGTGACTGGCTGCCTGCCGCTCGCTGCTTCGATTTTGCGTTGAAAACTAAGCTGCATGGGCTTAAAAACTATGCGAACGAAGCTGCATAGTAGCACGGCATTTAGTTGCATGTTCATGTCGGGGTTGAAAAGTTTGCGAACTGAGCATGCTCTTGCCGCTTCGAAGATTGAAAAGGGTTCGAATACCTGCGTGACTGGCTGTCGCCGCCATCTGCTTGCCCGCATATGGCCCAAATATTTAAGCACAAAATCACGAACGAGAAGATCGGCTCAGCAACCCCCTCTGGTGTCCGTCTGCTTTCTTTTGGTCATGATTGCCAAACAACAAGCCTTGTGCATGGGCCGAGAAACATAGGAGCAAGTCGATCGTTGTCGGCATTCTATTTGAATAAGGTAAGTTGAGTGCTATGGCACTGTTTTTTCTTCTTTCAAAATCAAAAGCATGCCCACGAAACCTATCTCCTTTCAGGCTATGGCGATTTGGATGTTTGAAATGAGTTCGATTCCCTGCGTGACTGGCTGCCTGCCGCTCGCTGCTTCGATTTTGCGTTGAAAACTAAGCTGCATGGGCTTAAAAACTATGCGAACGAAGCTGCATAGTAGCACGGCATTTAGTTGCATGTTCATGTCGGGGTTGAAAAGTTTGCGAACTGAGCATGCTCTTGCCGCTTCGAAGATTGAAAAGGGTTCGAATACCTGCGTGACTGGCTGTCGCCGCCATCTGCTTGCCCGCATATGGCCCAAATATTTAAGCACAAAATCACGAACGAGAAGATCGGCTCAGCAACCCCCTCTGGTGTCCGTCTGCTTTCTTTTGGTCATGATTGCCAAACAACAAGCCTTGTGCATGGGCCGAGAAACATAGGAGCAAGTCGATCGTTGTCGGCATTCTATTTGAATAAGGTAAGTTGAGTGCTATGGCACTGTTTTTTCTTCTTTCAAAATCAAAAGCATGCCCACGAAACCTATCTCCTTTCAGGCTATGGCGATTTGGATGTTTGAAAAGGGTTCGATTCCCTGCGTGACTGGCTGCCTGCCGCTCGCTGCTTCGATTTTGCGTTGAAAACTAAGCTGCATGGGCTTAAAAACTATGCGAACGAAGCTGCATAGTAGCACGGCATTTAGTTGCATGTTTATGTCGGGGTTGAAAAGTTTGCGAACTGAGCATGCTCTTGCCGCTTCGAAGATTGAAAAGGGTTCGAATACCTGCGTGACTGGCTGTCGCCGCCATCTGCTTGCCCGCATATGGCCCAAATATTTAAGCACAAAATCACGAACGAGAAGATCGGCTCAGCAACCCCCTCTGGTGTCCGTCTGCTTTCTTTTGGTCATGATTGCCAAACAACAAGCCTTGTGCATGGGCCGAGAAACATAGGAGCAAGTCGATCGTTGTCGGCATTCTATTTGAATAAGGTAAGTTGAGTGCTATGGCACTGTTTTTTCTTCTTTCAAAATCAAAAGCACGAAACCTATCTCCTTTCAGGCTATGGCGATTTGGATGTTTGAAATGAGTTCGATTCCCTGCGTGACTGGCTGCCTGCCGCTCGCTGCTTCGATTTTGCGTTGAAAACTAAGCTGCATGGGCTTAAAAACTATGCGAACGAAGCTGCATAGTAGCACGGCATTTAGTTGCATGTTTATGTCGGGGTTGAAAAGTTTGCGAACTGAGCATGCTCTTGCCGCTTCGAAGATTGAAAAGGGTTCGAATACCTGCGTGACTGGCTGTCGCCGCCATCTGCTTGCCCGCATATGGCCCAAATATTTAAGCACAAAATCACGAACGAGAAGATCGGCTCAGCAACCCCCTCTGGTGTCCGTCTGCTTTCTTTTGGTCATGATTGCCAAACAACAAGCCTTGTGCATGGGCCGAGAAACATAGGAGCAAGTCGATCGTTGTCGGCATTCTATTTGAATAAGGTAAGCTGAGTGCTATGGCACTGTTTTTTCTTCTTTCAAAATCAAAAGCACGAAACCTATCTCCTTTCAGGCTATGGCGATTTGGATGTTTGAAAAGGGTTCGATTCCCTGCGTGACTGGCTGCCTGCCGCTCGCTGCTTCGATTTTGCGTTGAAAACTAAGCTGCATGGGCTTAAAAACTATGCGAACGAAGCTGCATAGTAGCACGGCATTTAGTTGCATGTTTATGTCGGGGTTGAAAAGTTTGCGAACTGAGCATGCTCTTGCCGCTTCGAAGATTGAAAAGGGTTCGAATACCTGCGTGACTGGCTGTCGCCGCCATCTGCTTGCCCGCATATGGCCCAAATATTTAAGCACAAAATCACGAACGAGAAGATCGGCTCAGCAACCCCCTCTGGTGTCCGTCTGCTTTCTTTTGGTCATGATTGCCAAACAACAAGCCTTGTGCATGGGCCGAGAAACATAGGAGCAAGTCGATCGTTGTCGGCATTCTATTTGAATAAGGTAAGTTGAGTGCTATGGCACTGTTTTTTCTTCTTTCAAAATCAAAAGCATGCCCACGAAACCTATCTCCTTTCAGGCTATGGCGATTTGGATGTTTGAAATGAGTTCGATTCCCTGCGTGACTGGCTGCCTGCCGCTCGCTGCTTCGATTTTGCGTTGAAAACTAAGCTGCATGGGCTTAAAAACTATGCGAACGAAGCTGCATAGTAGCACGGCATTTAGTTGCATGTTTATGTCGGGGTTGAAAAGTTTGCGAACTGAGCATGCTCTTGCCGCTTCGAAGATTGAAAAGGGTTCGAATACCTGCGTGACTGGCTGTCGCCGCCATCTGCTTGCCCGCATATGGCCCAAATATTTAAGCACAAAATCACGAACGAGAAGATCGGCTCAGCAACCCCCTCTGGTGTCCGTCTGCTTTCTTTTGGTCATGATTGCCAAACAACAAGCCTTGTGCATGGGCCGAGAAACATAGGAGCAAGTCGATCGTTGTCGGCATTCTATTTGAATAAGGTAAGTTGAGTGCTATGGCACTGTTTTTTCTTCTTTCAAAATCAAAAGCATGCCCACGAAACCTATCTCCTTTCAGGCTATGGCGATTTGGATGTTTGAAATGAGTTCGATTCCCTGCGTGACTGGCTGCCTGCCGCTCGCTGCTTCGATTTTGCGTTGAAAACTAAGCTGCATGGGCTTAAAAACTATGCGAACGAAGCTGCATAGTAGCACGGCATTTAGTTGCATGTTCATGTCGGGGTTGAAAAGTTTGCGAACTGAGCATGCTCTTGCCGCTTCGAAGATTGAAAAGGGTTCGAATACCTGCGTGACTGGCTGTCGCCGCCATCTGCTTGCCCGCATATGGCCCAAATATTTAAGCACAAAATCACGAACGAGAAGATCGGCTCAGCAACCCCCTCTGGTGTCCGTCTGCTTTCTTTTGGTCATGATTGCCAAACAACAAGCCTTGTGCATGGGCCGAGAAACATAGGAGCAAGTCGATCGTTGTCGGCATTCTATTTGAATAAGGTAAGTTGAGTGCTATGGCACTGTTTTTTCTTCTTTCAAAATCAAAAGCATGCCCACGAAACCTATCTCCTTTCAGGCTATGGCGATTTGGATGTTTGAAATGAGTTCGATTCCCTGCGTGACTGGCTGCCTGCCGCTCGCTGCTTCGATTTTGCGTTGAAAACTAAGCTGCATGGGCTTAAAAACTATGCGAACGAAGCTGCATAGTAGCACGGCATTTAGTTGCATGTTCATGTCGGGGTTGAAAAGTTTGCGAACTGAGCATGCTCTTGCCGCTTCGAAGATTGAAAAGGGTTCGAATACCTGCGTGACTGGCTGTCGCCGCCATCTGCTTGCCCGCATATGGCCCAAATATTTAAGCACAAAATCACGAACGAGAAGATCGGCTCAGCAACCCCCTCTGGTGTCCGTCTGCTTTCTTTTGGTCATGATTGCCAAACAACAAGCCTTGTGCATGGGCCGAGAAACATAGGAGCAAGTCGATCGTTGTCGGCATTCTATTTGAATAAGGTAAGTTGAGTGCTATGGCACTGTTTTTTCTTCTTTCAAAATCAAAAGCATGCCCACGAAACCTATCTCCTTTCAGGCTATGGCGATTTGGATGTTTGAAAAGGGTTCGATTCCCTGCGTGACTGGCTGCCTGCCGCTCGCTGCTTCGATTTTGCGTTGAAAACTAAGCTGCATGGGCTTAAAAACTATGCGAACGAAGCTGCATAGTAGCACGGCATTTAGTTGCATGTTTATGTCGGGGTTGAAAAGTTTGCGAACTGAGCATGCTCTTGCCGCTTCGAAGATTGAAAAGGGTTCGAATACCTGCGTGACTGGCTGTCGCCGCCATCTGCTTGCCCGCATATGGCCCAAATATTTAAGCACAAAATCACGAACGAGAAGATCGGCTCAGCAACCCCCTCTGGTGTCCGTCTGCTTTCTTTTGGTCATGATTGCCAAACAACAAGCCTTGTGCATGGGCCGAGAAACATAGGAGCAAGTCGATCGTTGTCGGCATTCTATTTGAATAAGGTAAGTTGAGTGCTATGGCACTGTTTTTTCTTCTTTCAAAATCAAAAGCACGAAACCTATCTCCTTTCAGGCTATGGCGATTTGGATGTTTGAAATGAGTTCGATTCCCTGCGTGACTGGCTGCCTGCCGCTCGCTGCTTCGATTTTGCGTTGAAAACTAAGCTGCATGGGCTTAAAAACTATGCGAACGAAGCTGCATAGTAGCACGGCATTTAGTTGCATGTTTATGTCGGGGTTGAAAAGTTTGCGAACTGAGCATGCTCTTGCCGCTTCGAAGATTGAAAAGGGTTCGAATACCTGCGTGACTGGCTGTCGCCGCCATCTGCTTGCCCGCATATGGCCCAAATATTTAAGCACAAAATCACGAACGAGAAGATCGGCTCAGCAACCCCCTCTGGTGTCCGTCTGCTTTCTTTTGGTCATGATTGCCAAACAACAAGCCTTGTGCATGGGCCGAGAAACATAGGAGCAAGTCGATCGTTGTCGGCATTCTATTTGAATAAGGTAAGCTGAGTGCTATGGCACTGTTTTTTCTTCTTTCAAAATCAAAAGCACGAAACCTATCTCCTTTCAGGCTATGGCGATTTGGATGTTTGAAAAGGGTTCGATTCCCTGCGTGACTGGCTGCCTGCCGCTCGCTGCTTCGATTTTGCGTTGAAAACTAAGCTGCATGGGCTTAAAAACTATGCGAACGAAGCTGCATAGTAGCACGGCATTTAGTTGCATGTTTATGTCGGGGTTGAAAAGTTTGCGAACTGAGCATGCTCTTGCCGCTTCGAAGATTGAAAAGGGTTCGAATACCTGCGTGACTGGCTGTCGCCGCCATCTGCTTGCCCGCATATGGCCCAAATATTTAAGCACAAAATCACGAACGAGAAGATCGGCTCAGCAACCCCCTCTGGTGTCCGTCTGCTTTCTTTTGGTCATGATTGCCAAACAACAAGCCTTGTGCATGGGCCGAGAAACATAGGAGCAAGTCGATCGTTGTCGGCATTCTATTTGAATAAGGTAAGTTGAGTGCTATGGCACTGTTTTTTCTTCTTTCAAAATCAAAAGCATGCCCACGAAACCTATCTCCTTTCAGGCTATGGCGATTTGGATGTTTGAAATGAGTTCGATTCCCTGCGTGACTGGCTGCCTGCCGCTCGCTGCTTCGATTTTGCGTTGAAAACTAAGCTGCATGGGCTTAAAAACTATGCGAACGAAGCTGCATAGTAGCACGGCATTTAGTTGCATGTTCATGTCGGGGTTGAAAAGTTTGCGAACTGAGCATGCTCTTGCCGCTTCGAAGATTGAAAAGGGTTCGAATACCTGCGTGACTGGCTGTCGCCGCCATCTGCTTGCCCGCATATGGCCCAAATATTTAAGCACAAAATCACGAACGAGAAGATCGGCTCAGCAACCCCCTCTGGTGTCCGTCTGCTTTCTTTTGGTCATGATTGCCAAACAACAAGCCTTGTGCATGGGCCGAGAAACATAGGAGCAAGTCGATCGTTGTCGGCATTCTATTTGAATAAGGTAAGTTGAGTGCTATGGCACTGTTTTTTCTTCTTTCAAAATCAAAAGCATGCCCACGAAACCTATCTCCTTTCAGGCTATGGCGATTTGGATGTTTGAAATGAGTTCGATTCCCTGCGTGACTGGCTGCCTGCCGCTCGCTGCTTCGATTTTGCGTTGAAAACTAAGCTGCATGGGCTTAAAAACTATGCGAACGAAGCTGCATAGTAGCACGGCATTTAGTTGCATGTTTATGTCGGGGTTGAAAAGTTTGCGAACTGAGCATGCTCTTGCCGCTTCGAAGATTGAAAAGGGTTCGAATACCTGCGTGACTGGCTGTCGCCGCCATCTGCTTGCCCGCATATGGCCCAAATATTTAAGCACAAAATCACGAACGAGAAGATCGGCTCAGCAACCCCCTCTGGTGTCCGTCTGCTTTCTTTTGGTCATGATTGCCAAACAACAAGCCTTGTGCATGGGCCGAGAAACATAGGAGCAAGTCGATCGTTGTCGGCATTCTATTTGAATAAGGTAAGTTGAGTGCTATGGCACTGTTTTTTCTTCTTTCAAAATCAAAAGCATGCCCACGAAACCTATCTCCTTTCAGGCTATGGCGATTTGGATGTTTGAAATGAGTTCGATTCCCTGCGTGACTGGCTGCCTGCCGCTCGCTGCTTCGATTTTGCGTTGAAAACTAAGCTGCATGGGCTTAAAAACTATGCGAACGAAGCTGCATAGTAGCACGGCATTTAGTTGCATGTTCATGTCGGGGTTGAAAAGTTTGCGAACTGAGCATGCTCTTGCCGCTTCGAAGATTGAAAAGGGTTCGAATACCTGCGTGACTGGCTGTCGCCGCCATCTGCTTGCCCGCATATGGCCCAAATATTTAAGCACAAAATCACGAACGAGAAGATCGGCTCAGCAACCCCCTCTGGTGTCCGTCTGCTTTCTTTTGGTCATGATTGCCAAACAACAAGCCTTGTGCATGGGCCGAGAAACATAGGAGCAAGTCGATCGTTGTCGGCATTCTATTTGAATAAGGTAAGTTGAGTGCTATGGCACTGTTTTTTCTTCTTTCAAAATCAAAAGCATGCCCACGAAACCTATCTCCTTTCAGGCTATGGCGATTTGGATGTTTGAAATGAGTTCGATTCCCTGCGTGACTGGCTGCCTGCCGCTCGCTGCTTCGATTTTGCGTTGAAAACTAAGCTGCATGGGCTTAAAAACTATGCGAACGAAGCTGCATAGTAGCACGGCATTTAGTTGCATGTTTATGTCGGGGTTGAAAAGTTTGCGAACTGAGCATGCTCTTGCCGCTTCGAAGATTGAAAAGGGTTCGAATACCTGCGTGACTGGCTGTCGCCGCCATCTGCTTGCCCGCATATGGCCCAAATATTTAAGCACAAAATCACGAACGAGAAGATCGGCTCAGCAACCCCCTCTGGTGTCCGTCTGCTTTCTTTTGGTCATGATTGCCAAACAACAAGCCTTGTGCATGGGCCGAGAAACATAGGAGCAAGTCGATCGTTGTCGGCATTCTATTTGAATAAGGTAAGTTGAGTGCTATGGCACTGTTTTTTCTTCTTTCAAAATCAAAAGCATGCCCACGAAACCTATCTCCTTTCAGGCTATGGCGATTTGGATGTTTGAAATGAGTTCGATTCCCTGCGTGACTGGCTGCCTGCCGCTCGCTGCTTCGATTTTGCGTTGAAAACTAAGCTGCATGGGCTTAAAAACTATGCGAACGAAGCTGCATAGTAGCACGGCATTTAGTTGCATGTTCATGTCGGGGTTGAAAAGTTTGCGAACTGAGCATGCTCTTGCCGCTTCGAAGATTGAAAAGGGTTCGAATACCTGCGTGACTGGCTGTCGCCGCCATCTGCTTGCCCGCATATGGCCCAAATATTTAAGCACAAAATCACGAACGAGAAGATCGGCTCAGCAACCCCCTCTGGTGTCCGTCTGCTTTCTTTTGGTCATGATTGCCAAACAACAAGCCTTGTGCATGGGCCGAGAAACATAGGAGCAAGTCGATCGTTGTCGGCATTCTATTTGAATAAGGTAAGTTGAGTGCTATGGCACTGTTTTTTCTTCTTTCAAAATCAAAAGCATGCCCACGAAACCTATCTCCTTTCAGGCTATGGCGATTTGGATGTTTGAAATGAGTTCGATTCCCTGCGTGACTGGCTGCCTGCCGCTCGCTGCTTCGATTTTGCGTTGAAAACTAAGCTGCATGGGCTTAAAAACTATGCGAACGAAGCTGCATAGTAGCACGGCATTTAGTTGCATGTTTATGTCGGGGTTGAAAAGTTTGCGAACTGAGCATGCTCTTGCCGCTTCGAAGATTGAAAAGGGTTCGAATACCTGCGTGACTGGCTGTCGCCGCCATCTGCTTGCCCGCATATGGCCCAAATATTTAAGCACAAAATCACGAACGAGAAGATCGGCTCAGCAACCCCCTCTGGTGTCCGTCTGCTTTCTTTTGGTCATGATTGCCAAACAACAAGCCTTGTGCATGGGCCGAGAAACATAGGAGCAAGTCGATCGTTGTCGGCATTCTATTTGAATAAGGTAAGTTGAGTGCTATGGCACTGTTTTTTCTTCTTTCAAAATCAAAAGCATGCCCACGAAACCTATCTCCTTTCAGGCTATGGCGATTTGGATGTTTGAAATGAGTTCGATTCCCTGCGTGACTGGCTGCCTGCCGCTCGCTGCTTCGATTTTGCGTTGAAAACTAAGCTGCATGGGCTTAAAAACTATGCGAACGAAGCTGCATAGTAGCACGGCATTTAGTTGCATGTTTATGTCGGGGTTGAAAAGTTTGCGAACTGAGCATGC
>CAXFYD010000231.1:0-17452 GCA_964006365.1 Trididemnum miniatum | reverse complement strand
TTTTCATTGTATTCTGTACTTCATGCATTTTAAAAAATTGCATAAAGCTACGTATTTAAATCACCCGATTAAAATAAAGCCACAACCCCAAAATTCGGGTTCACATTCTACTACGTATTATCGAGTTATGTTGTGTATCTCAGAAGTTGTAGCGTGGATGTTTGAAGCAGGTGATTAGTTCGGCTCCACAGTTCGTGTTTTGTTTAAGAACACTTACGTTGTCTTTTATTCGACGATCACACATCCGCGCTGACGAGATCTTCAAGAAAAAACTTTTCAGCGTGTCTTGAGTACCACGGTATTTACATAGTCGAGCAAGAGATACTTCAAATCAATATTTCTCAGTGTGCTTACGCCATTCTCAATATATGATACTCCCTCCGTCCGGAATTAATTGACCGAGCTCACCGACAGTCTGGGTCGAGCCTGTTTCTTCAATAAAAATTCGGTGTCTGACATGCTACTGACGCAGACTGATAGGAATTTGCAGGGTATCAAGGGTTCAGTATCAGGTAGGGTGGGGTAATCCATTCAATAAATATCCAATACTCGCGTGATAGATCATTGTTGCTAGTCAATCAATCTATCGCTCGGTATTGAATATAAACACGTGTAGCTCCAGATGCGAAACAAGTGCCATCTTTGTACAAATCATCAATGACGGGTTGTTTCGACCCTTTTTTCCCCTGGTATACAACCAGCAATGTAGATCTAGATACAAGAAAT
Source organism: Trididemnum miniatum (assembly GCA_964006365.1). NCBI lineage: Eukaryota > Metazoa > Chordata > Ascidiacea > Aplousobranchia > Didemnidae > Trididemnum > Trididemnum miniatum. Next base: position 16,726 of record CAXFYD010000231.1, on the reverse strand, counting down.
GAACTCAAAGTAAAGTTTCTTCTTTTTTTACGACACGCAGTATGCTGGTAAATCGAGGAAAAACATGACACGTGTTAGTCAATAATTAGTCAATACTCATTTCGAATGCATTTCAGGAATTTTTGTTATGGTATTCGTTAAATTTGATACATTACTCCACCCTAGTATCAGGAGAAAAGAATCCCTCCGAAGTCTAACTTGAATTGTGTTATGTTCTATTTCTAAGAAAGAGCTTGCAAATATGATGTGATATTGCAGGACTATGTCTCACTTGTGGTAGGCTCGATCCGATGCAAAATCCCCAAATTTGTCGACGAAAGAAGACCAGGAAGCTTTGAAAGTCTACTGGGCTTATCAATCTATGCTCCATCAAACCCAATGACCGTTAAATCGCAGGTAACTAAACTCGATCAATTAATTTCGGACGGAGGGAGTACCTATTTCTTTCGACTAAATATCTGTTTCTCTACTCGTCTGAAATTAATGACAGTTATTTATTGAAGCACAATTTACCCTATTTTGCAATCTTTGAGAGCGAATGAACAATCAGCCATCTTCCAGCGTGGATCGCTGAAAATCACTCTCATTTTCGTCGTTGTTATCCCCAGTGCTTGGGCGTTCTTTATGATTGTCTGACTCAACGCCATCAGGATAATGAATAACGTGATGTGTTCCGACATGATAATGCCGTTCCAGCTCCTCATCTTCCTTGCGTTGCTGCAAGTCTTCTACCGACGGTGATTCAAGTACGGTACTGTTTGGCTCAACGCCATCAGGATAATGAACAACGTGATGTGTTCCGACATGATAGAGCCGTTCCAGCTCCTCATCTTCCTTGCGTTGCTACAAGTCTTCTACCGAAGGTGATTCAAGTACGGCGCCTGCCATGATCTGAAACAGCTTTTCCGGCTCCACATTCTTATTGCGATGTTTCAGCTCAAGATGTTCATCTTGAGATTTTAGTTCAAGACTCCTGTCTTTCGTGGCTACAATCCTTGAATGCTTTTCAGTTTTTGATACTTGTTGGAGCGAAAGAAGCTCTTCGTAGGCTGGTATGGTTACAGGTTGAACACCCTTCGATTGACAATAGATATTCTCTTCCGCACGGGTCGATAGCACGGCAGATTCCATGAGTTCTAAATGATAAATGTCCATTGTGAAGAGCTGAGTAAGCTCTACGAATAGCGAACGACGATTTTCGAAGCTTAACATCGTCGAAAGACTTGCTAGAAAAAAATGCTTCTGTGTTTGTCCTTGGTAAGATATATCGATAGCTGAATCGTACACTTTGAACATCGCACATGTAACGAGCATATATCCAATAATAAATAATGGCAGGAAGGTCGTAGAGCGAGACTGAGCGAGATGATGCATGTTGTTAGATGGCGCAAAGATGACCAGGTTAATGATATCAGTACTGAATTCAATCTCCCATTTAACTGCTACATGTTAAACCGCTTTGGGGTTTCATCGATTCGTGGTACTCAGCAATGGAGCGCTCGGCAAGAAAAAGATCTGCAACGTGCACACATATCGAAGCATGAGACGAATTATTCCCTGATACAATTTTTTAGTGCTCACTTGTTCGCTCAGTACCAGATCTTGAATTCAACCGCAACAAACCTAACCGTGTCTTCTATGAGAATATGGTAGGGGTGCTATCTCAGGCGAGGACGGATACAGGAGGATTCAATTGGACTCAGCAGGAGAGGGTTACAGCAACACGTACTAGCGATTATTTATCTCAAGGATCGTAGTTTTGTAGCATCGAATGGTAGCTAAGGGAAATGACACTGAACAAGCTGACCCCTTTACTGCAAGTATTTTCACGGATATGCTGGGGAAAGCATGAGCGAGCGCCGCAAGTGCCGACGGTACAACAGGCTTGCATCGGTGAGGTGCTCGACGGCTACGCATCCTTCGTTCATCCGCTTCAGTGAAACGGTTTTCGGCTCAAACGACTCCTCTGGCAGCGAGGTGATGTCGGGCAGGTAGGCCCCAGGCGGTGTAGCCGAAAAGCGCTGATTCAACGCCCAGTTGCCGGTTTCGATTGGGGCATCAACATGCCCACGCACGGCACGCATGATTCGCAGCGTCGGTACACCGATACTGTGCTGGGTATACCCGCGGCGGAACTGGTGCGTCATGAGGTCGGTGCATTCGTCACATGCAACGAGGTACTTGGCGCATGCAGCCCGGAGGCCGGCGGCGTCGAAGTGGTACGTCGACGACCCGCTGTGGTGTGGGTACGGTGCGTACAACGGCCAGTCGGCGCCGCTGGGCAAGCGGTACATCAAGCGGTTGCTCGTGATGGCACGGAATCGCGCCAAGGCGTCGCACCCGCCGCCCAAGACGCTGTCACCGCGTTCGGTTCGCAGGAACGTGTCGAGCCGCATGGGGCGCCCGCTTGCCGACGCCAGCACTGCTGTCTGCGCACGTGGCCGCCCCGTCGCCGCGCCAGTGAAGAATATCGCATGTACCGCCTCATACAGGGCGGCAATCACCAGGTCGTACTGGTGGGCGGGTGCAGGCTTGTGCGGGTCCATGTGCTACGCGAGTGCACTGTTGAAGACGAGCGTCGCGTGCAGCCGCTGCGTCGTGGCGTCGTGCCCCGTGATGCATGTCGCCAGTACAGGCGTGTACGCGATTCCGGTTCGCAACCCGCGCCACGGCCCGAGAACCGAAAGTGGCGATATAGCGGAGGCCAAGGTACCCACTCGAAGCGTCTCCCAGCGCACCTCGAAACGCAGCTGTACCGAGCGCTGGTACACGTCCGCCCATACCGCCAGCGCATGCTTGAGCGCGGTACGTATCGCCGCTGGCGTGGTGCCCTTGTACGTCACAACGAAGCGGCTCGCAGTACCATTGATGTACTCAGTCGTGCCGCTGTTGTTCGTCTGCCCGCCAGCAAGCAACGCGTTTGAAGTGAGGGTGGCGGTATATCGCAACGTCGGCAATTCGAAGTGCAGACGACGCAGGAAGCCCACCTCGGTCTCCGCGTCGCGGTCGACGTTCAGGTGCCAGAGCGGGTCGTTTACAACCGTGGGCACCGAGTCGAGACGAACAATGACGCCAACACTGCCGCGTACGATGGCGACGAGAAGAATAGCGAGAAGACGATGCAATTTTCCGAATGCAGCTTCAACATCACGAAAACAATTCAACTTGACATCCATCCTTAAGATTTTGCAGGTCATCCTCTTTCTTCATTTGAGCTAGCTCACCAGTGCATCGCCGATATATACACAATTGCTCTCTGTCGACCTCGTCGTGTTTCCCGTTCGATCCTGCTTATAAGCATAGCTCACATCTTTTGTGAAAGAACTAAAAAGTTGCATATCCAATCGGTCTACCCATTAGCAACCTCACAAACTGCCTCGCCGATTCATCCACGATTGAAGTGCTTTCATTTTCCACTAAGCTTCTTCGTTGATGACCTCACTATCTGTTGAATCAACCTGAATTTTTGCCGCTCGTCCCATCTTGATCATGGGCAGTCTCTCTAGAATCCAATCGCAATGCTGAACACAGCTACGATTAACTCGAATAGCCATTTGTAATTTGATGACTGTCCATCGATAGAATCAATCCGACTCCGAAGTACTTTCATTTTCCACTAAACTTGTTCGTTGATGATGTCTGATCACTCTCTGTTGAATCAACATCAATTTTTGCCTTTCGACGCATCTTGATGATGGGTGCTTTCTGGACGAACCCAAGTACAGTGCAGCATCCTTTATCACATATCTCACAGCACCGCCTAGCTAATGGTCAAAAGGGAGGAATTCTAGGGAACTGAGTCAACATATCACAAATCTACCTGTTCACGGAACTGTTCTTGCACCGACTCAATGCCAATTCTAATACCGACTCCACCACCGACTCCAATAATATGTCATCATCAGACTCATTGAATGGAATGAGACACAGAAGTGTTAACGATGATGGAAACCTAACGATGGAGGTTGCTAATGGGAAAAGAAATGAAAGCAGTGTACGATCATCGTTCTTCTTTCGTTGGCTCATGAAGCAGTTCAGATTTGAAACCCGCCGCTTGCTTTTCATTGAGCTTGCAGGTTTTCTCACCATGTACTATGGATCCACACACTTGGGTTGTGAATCCGAGCTCCAACGCAGCCGTGTTCCCGTTGAATGTCAATCGGGAACTATGAAAAGCTGCGAAAATCAGTTGATAATCTGACATCGCTTTCTTGTACAACTGGATCTCATTCAACTGAAACGACTAGGCATCATCTCAAGTTTCACTCGCGGTTACCCCTTTATGAAGTAAAGTTATCCATTCAAAATTATGGCGCCGCAGCGAAGTTGTATGAAAGTGCGGTCGAACAGCATAACGGTGTTCTACCAATACGTTTATGTACATCTTTCTTGAAAAGGGTTTAAGGATGATGCGGTGAGCTGATATCGGGCGAGGTGATTCTTTAGGAAAGCGACGATGGCTGACTAAAATGCAATTGACCTAGTAAACCTGGAAGAGCTTTTGTACACTACTGGGCAAGGTGATGAAGTGATTGCTCTCTACCAACGTGCAGTTGGTAGATATTAAAGTTTTGGTGCTACAGTTTACTTGGCTCAAAAGCTGTATACAGAGGCGAGTGAGAGTAGAACATTTTTGTGGAGTACGCTTTGTTAGATACTGCGCTTTACGAAGAGACTTCTGCTACAAACCCGTGCCTCTCTGCAACTTCATTTCGTAAAACTGTACCACTAAATGCTCCACATTACTATCCGATTGCTGGCACCCTCGCTCAAACACAAATATAGAACTTACCAAAGCCTGGAAGCTACACCCTGAATCAACCACGCGAGCTAAAATCACAATACTGCGTTGAGGTTGTCACTTTTGACATCCCATTCTGAACGTTTCTTAAGCATTGTACAATGTACAAGCACTAGCAGTACACTATCACTGTTTCTCAAAGAATACAGATGGCTTGGATGTGACTTGAAAGTCGAGCCTTACAACTTGCTACTGTACAACTGTATGAAACTGATGCCAGCTCCTACAGAGCGACAGTATCGATGTCCTTATAGTGTAGTTTCGGTCATCAGGAATGCGTGATTCTATGCGACACGTGAACGCACTGTTGACAGTAAAGCCGATGCGCATTGCGTGCAGCCGCACCTTATTATGGCCGGGCGGTGTGGAAATATTGACACCCTCGCGCCTGATGTTTTTGATGCCTAATTCCGTTCGGTGCTGCCGAACAGTGCGACTATCTTCCGCACGCATCTCTCCAACCTGATTTGGGTGACCCACCAAGGTGCACAGGCAATCACCACGTGCCATCGCAATCGCTTGCTCCTGATTACCGTGGCCTGACGAAATGTGTTTGCATGTGGCGCGCGCGCGCGACTCTCAATCTTCGCACCTTATTACTGCGACGCGCGACCTGCTGCGCTGCCACAGCTTGCTCGGCGCAGAAGTTGTGCTACGCCCGCTACATCATCTTGCGCAGCCACACCACCGTCACAGCACAATGCCAGAACACCGCACGCGCTCGATGCACCCGCAACATTGGACTGTCTACCCGCTCTTCTCTTCACCACCACCGCATTCGGCGACTGCGTCGTCCTCGAGAACGACTCGCCGCTCAAGGCTGTTGTTGGCTCGCTCGCGCACATCACCGAGCACGACGCCACGCCACAGCGGTTGAACGCGACGCTCGTCTACAACAGCGCGCTTGCGTGGCACATGGACCCGCACACAGTCGCACCCGCCCATCAGTACGACCTGGTGACAGCCGCCCTGCACGAGGCGACCCATGCACTATTATTCACGGGTTCGGTGACGAGACGGCCATGAACGCAGACATCAGTACTCGCGTCGGCTGGCGGAAGCCCCACGCGCTTCGACACGTTCCTCCGAACCGAACGCGGTGGTAGCGTCATGGGCGGCGGGTGCGACGCCGTGGCGCGGTTCCGTGCTTTCACCAGCAACCGCTTGATATTTCGCTTACCCAGCGGCACCGACTGGCCTCTCGACACACCGTACCCCACCACAGCGGGTCGTCGACGTACTACTTTGACGCCGCCGGCCTTCGGGCTGCATGCGACCTTATGATGCACCAGCTCACCCCGCGGGTACACCCGGCAAGGAATTGGTGTAACAAGCTGCGCATCGAGCGGGCCGTACATGGACGTGACGATGCGCCAATTGAAACCGGCAGCTGCTTGTTTAATCAGCGTTTTGCGCCCACGACGCCTGGGGCCGACCTGCCCGAAATCACCTTGCTGCCGGCAGAGTCGGTCGAACCGATTACCATCGCACTTAAGCCGATGAACGAAGGTTGCGTAGCCGCTGAACATCGAATCGGTGCCCATCTGCTGTACCGTCGCCACTTGCGGCGCTCGGTACTATGCGGACGCGGCGTGTGTGCAACGCCCAATCACGCGCTCATTGTCGACGGTGTGCACTCCCCGATGCGAACCAACGCCACACGACCCACACGTTCGATGCATCTGCAACGAGGAATCCGCAACGATGCTTTGTCTTCTCGCGCTTCTCCTCGCCGCCACCGCATGCGGCAGCGCAGGCGTCATCCTTGAGCACGACTTGACGCCCACGGTTGTATCCAACCCACTCGGACACCTGAGCGTCGACCGTGACGCGTTGTATGACGGCGACGTGAAGACGGAGGCGGAGTTCCTGCGTCGTCTGGGCTTCGTAGTTCGACGTTTCGATATACCGCCGCCCTCACTTCAACCTCGTTGCTTGTTGCCCTTCGACGCCGCCGACCTCCGGGCTGTATGCACGAAGTACCTCGATTCAACCGCCAAATGATCCTTCCATACGACGCCGCAGTTTCGCCGCGCGGACGCCCACCCTCGTATCAATGTCCGGAAGCTGCGCGTCATGCTCTCTGCACTCGCACATACCGACGCCTTAATCGATACCGCTTGATGCATGTTGAATCTGCACTTTTCGTCCGCAACGATGCATCCGCAACGATGCTTCTTCTTCTCGCGCTTCGCCTCGCGCCCACCGTATGTGGCAGCGCTGGCGTTATCCTTGAGCACAACTCGGCTCCCACGGTTGTATACGACCAGCTCGGAAACCTGAGCGTCGACCGTGACGCGTCGTACAACGACGACGTGAAGACGGAGGCGGAGTTCCTGCGTCGTCTGGGCTTCGAAGTTCAGACGTTGCGATATACCACCACCCTCATTTCAACCGCGTTGCATCCTGGCGGGCAGGCGAGCAACAACGGCACGACTGAGTACATCAACTGTACTGTGAGTCGCTTCGCTGTGACGTACGAAGGCACGACGCCCGCGGTGGTACGTACCGCGCTCAACCATGCGCTGGCGGTATGGGCAGGCGTACCTATGCGTGGTACAGTTGCGTTTCCTCGTACGATGTGAGCCGCTTCGTGTGGGTACCTTGGCCATCGCTATATCGCTGCTCTCTGCTCTCGGACCGTGGCGCGGACTGCGAACCGGCATTGAATACACACCGGTACTTGCGATATTCATCACCGATCACGAAGCCGCGCTGCAGTGGCTACACGATACGCTCGTCTTCAACATTGTAGTCGCGTGTCACATCGACATGAGAAAGCCTATAATGACCAACAAATTATACCTGATGACTGCCGCTTCGCGTGCGGCGGCGCAAAAGCTCTTCTTCACGAGCGCGGTGATGGAATGGCCACATTCGCAGATAGCGATGCCTGAGACGGCAGGCGGACAATCCACACAATGCGACACGTTTCTGCAGACCGAACGCGTCAGCAGTGTGGTGGGAGGCGGGTTCGACCCCATGGTGCTGCTCCGCGAAATAACGAGCAACCTCTTGGCGTTGCGCTTGCCCAGCGGCACCGGCTGGTCTTTGTACCCACTGTACCCGTACCTAAGCGTGTCGTCGGCGTATCCTTCGACGCCGCCGACCTCCGGGCTGTATGCACCAAGGACCTCGATACAACCGCCGAATGCTCCTTCCATATGACGCGCAGTTTCGCCGCGCGCACGCCCATACACGTATCAGTGTCTCGACGCTGCGCGTCATGCGCGCTGCACTCGCACATACCGACGCCTTAATCGATATCACTTGATGCATGTTGAGTCTGCACTTTTCGTCCGCAACGATACTTCGTCTTCTCGCGCTTCTCCTCACACCCACCGCATGCGGCAGCGCTGGCGTCATACTTGAGCATGACTCGGCGCCCACGGTTGTATACGAACCGCTCGGACACCTGAGATTCGACCGCGACGCGTCGTACGGCGGCGACGTGGAGACGAAGGCTAAGCTCCTGCGTTGTCTGGGCTTCGAAGTTCCAATGTTGTGATATACCGCCGTCCTCACTTCAACCGAGTTTCTTGCTGGCGGTCCGGTGAACGAAAGCGGAACGACTGAGTACGCCAATGGTACTGAGAGTCGCTTCGCGGTGACGTGCAAGGGCACGACGCCAGCGACGGTACGGTCGACGCTCAAGCTTGCGCTGGCGGTATGGGCGAGCACGTACACGTGCGCAGAACAGTTGCGTTTCGAAGTACGCTGGGAGAAGCTTCATGCGAGTACCTCGGCCTCCACCATATCACCGCTTTTGGCTCTCGGTCCATGGCGCAGACAACGTACTGGCATCGCCTACACGCCGGTACTGGCGACGATCATCACCGGGCACGATGCCACGCCGCAGCGGCTGCACGCGACGCTCATCTTCAAAAGCACACAAGCATCGCTCATGGACCCGCACACGCCTGCACACGCCCATCAGTACGACCTGGTGGCTGCCGTCCTGCACGAAGCGGCCCATGCGCTATACTTCACTGGCGGGGTGACGGGACGGCCTCGTGCGCAGATGGCGGTGCTGGCGCCGTCAGGCTTGCGCCCCATCCGGTTCAACGCGTTCCTGCAAACTGAACGCGGCAGCTGGGAACGCGGTGGAGGAAGGTGCTGAGCGAGAGCGCAAGCAACGCACGCAGGTGCGCAACGTCGCGGTGCACTTGTTCGGATGCTACGAGCTGCAAGCGTGATACTGGGCGCCGTTCGCACTGCCACCACCCAGCCACGTGCACGAGCTCTACATGTGCGCGCATTGCCTCAAGTACTCCGAACCTCCACCAGCAAAAAAATCACCCAAGTCATGCTCGGATTTTTGCGAACAAGTCCTCGCAAAAGTCGCGAAAAAACTCCCTTTATTTATTCAAGTCGTACTCAGCATAAACTGTAGCTAGTCACTAGTGGTAGTCAGAGTAGTCTAGCTAGATAGTCAATGACTAGATATTCACAGATGCGATAAAAGCCCGGTGCCCGCGCGCTATATGCTCTGCCGTATTCCAAAAATCTGGCGAAGCTTATATCGTACCCCTTTTCATTTTGCGCCCTATTGCTCTAATTCGTGCTCTTTTATTAAACAAAATGCACTACTCCTTTCTGTTGACTATTCTGTACAATCATTCATCTCTAGTTCCACTAATTGAAAAAATCTGAATAATCAAAAAATATTGGTTAATGAACCAATCAAGGTAAGAATGGATGATACATTGAACACTAAAAGTATTATTTTCACTTGTTGTTTATTTGTTTCTAGACTTCATACATTTTAAAAACATTCATAAAGCTACGTGCTAAGATAACCCGATTCCATTTGGCTCAACACCATCAGGATAATAAATAACGTGATGTGTTCCGACATGATAGAGCCGTTCCAGCTCTTCATCTTCCTTGCGTTGCTGCAAGTCTTCTACCGAAGGTGATTCAAGTACGGCGCCTGCCATGATCTGAAACAGCTTTTCCGGCTCCACATTCTTATTGCGATGTTTCAGCTCAAGATGATCATCTAGAGATTTTAGTTCAAGACTCCTGTCTTTCGTGGCTACAATCCTTGAATGCTTTTCAGTTTTTGATACTTGTTGGAGCGAAAGAAGCTCTTCGTTGGCTGGTATGGTTACAGGTTGAACACCCTTCGATTGACAATACTATTCTCTTCCGAACGGGTCGATAGCACGGCAGATTCCATGAGCTCTAAATGATACATGTCCATTGTGAAGAGTTGAGTAAGCTCTACGAATAGCGAGCGACGATTTTCGAAGCTTAACATCGTCGAAAGACTTGCTAGAAAAAAATGCATCTGTGTTTGTCCTTGGTAAGAGATATCGATAGCTGAATCGTACACTTTGAACATCGCACATGTAACGAGCATATATCCAATAATAAATAATGGCAGGAAGGTCATAGAGCGAGACTGAACGAGATGATGCATGTTGTTGGATGGCGCAAAGATGACCAGGTTAATGATATCATTACTGGATTCAATCTCCCATTTAACTGCTACATGTTGAACCGCTTTGGGTTTCATCGATTCCTGGTACTCAGCAATGGGCGCTCGCAAGAAAAAGAGCTGCAACGTGCACACATATCGAAGCATGAGACGAATTATTCCCTGATACAATTTTTGAGTGCTCACTTGTTCGCTCAGTGCCAGATCTTGAATTCAAACGCAACAAAACCTAACCGCGTCTTCCATGAGAATATGGTAGGAGTGCATTCTCAGGCGAGGACGGATACAAGAGGATTCAATTGGACTCAGCAGGAGAGGGTTACAGCAACACGTACTAGCGATTATTTATCTCAAGGATCGTAGTTTTGTAGCATCTAATGGTAGCTAAGGGAATTGACACTGAACAAGCTGACCCCTTTACTGCAAGTATTTTCACGGATATACTCGGGAAAGCATGTGCGAGCGCCGCAAGTGCCGACGGTACAACAGGCTTGCATCGGCGAGGTGCTCGACGGCTACGCATCCTTCGTTCATCCGCTTCAGTGAAACGGTTTTCGGCTCAAACGACTCCTCTGGCAGCAAAGTGATGTCGGGCAGGTAGGCCCCAGGCGGTGTAACCGAAAAGCGCTGATTCAACGCCCAGTTGCCGGTTTCGGTTTCGATTGGGGCATCGACATGCCCACGCACGGCACGCACGATTCGCAGCGTCAGTACACCGATACTCTGATGGGTATACCCGCGGCGGAACTGGTGCGTCATGAAGTCGGTGCATTCGTCAGATGCAACGAGGTACTTGATCCATGCAGCCCGGAGGCCGGCGGCGTCGAAGTGGTACGTCGACGACCCGCTGTGGTGTGGGTACGGTGCGTACAACGGCCAGTCGGCGCCGCTGGGCAAGCGGCACATCAAGCGGTTGCTCGTGATGGCACGGAATCGCGCCAAGGCGTCGCACCCGCCGCCCAAGACGCTGTCACCGCGTTCGGTTCACAGGAACGTGTCGAGCCGCATGGGGCGCCCGCTTGCTGACGCCAGTACTGCTGTCTGCGCACGTGGCCGCCCCGTCGCCGCGCCAGTGAAGAATAGCGCATGTACCGCCTCATGCAGGGCGGCAATCACCAGGTCGTACTGGTGGGCGGGTGCAGGCGTGTGCGGGTCCATGTGCCACGCGAATGCGCTGTTGAAGACGAGCGTCGCGTGCAGCTGCTGCGTCGTGGCGTCGTGCCCCGTGATGCATGTCGCCAGTACAGGCGTGTACGCGATTCCGGTTCGCAACCCGCGCCACGGCCCGAGAACCGAAAGTGGCGATATAGCGGAGGCCAAGGTACCCACTCGAAGCGTCTCCCAGCGTACCTCGAAACGCAGCTGTACCGAGCGCGGGTACACGTCCGCCCATACCGCCAGCGCATGCTTGAGCGCGGTACGTATCGCCGCTGGCGTGGTGCCCTTGTACGTCACAACGAAGCGGCTCGCAGTACCATTGATGTACTCAGTCGTGCCGCTGTTGTTCGTCTGCCCGCCAGCAAGCAACGCGTTTGAAGTGAGGGTGGCGGTATATCGCAACGTCGGCAATTCGAAGCGCAGACGACGCAGGAAGCCCACCTCGGTCTCCGCGTCGCGGTCGACGTTCAGGTGCCAGAGCGGGTCGTTTACAACCGTGGGCACCGAGTCGAGACGAACAATGACGCCAACACTGCCGCGTACGATGGCGACGAGAAGAATAGCGAGAAGACGATGCAATATTCCGGATGCAGCTTCAACATCACGAAAACAATTCAACTTGACATCCATCCTTAAGATTTTGCAGGTCATCCTCTTTCTTCATTTGAGCTAGCTCACCAGTGCATCGCCGATATATACACAATTGCTCTCTGTCGACCTCGACGTGTTTCCCGTTCGATCCTGCTTATAAGCATAGCTCACATCTTTTGTGAAAGAACTAAAAAGTTGCATATCCAATCGGTCTACCCATTAGCAACCTCACAAACTGCCTCGCCGATTCATCCACGATTGAAGTGCTTTCATTTTCCACTAAGCTTCTTCGTTGATGACCTCACTATCTGTTGAATCAACCTGAATTTTTGCCGCTCGTCCCATCTTGATCATGGGCAATCTCTCTAGAATCCAATCGCAATGCTGAACACAGCTACGATTAACTCGAATAGCCATTTGTAATTTGATGACTGTCCATCGATAGAATCAATCCGACTCCGAAGTACTTTCATTTTCCACTAAACTTGTTCGTTGATGATGTCTGATCACTCTCTGTTGAATCAACATCAATTTTTGCCGTACGACGCATCTTGATGATGGGTGCTTTCTGGACGAACCCAAGTACAGTGCAGCATCCTTTATCACATATCTCACAGCACCGCCTAGCTAATGGTCAAAAGAGAGGAATTCCAGGGAACTGAGTCAACATATCACAAATCTACCTGTTCACGGAACTGTTCTTGCACCGACTCAATGCCAATTCTAATACCGACTCCACCACCGACTCCAATAATATGTCATCATCAGACTCATTGAATGGAATGAGACACAGAAGTGTTAACGATGATGGAAACCTAACGAGGGAGGTTGCTAATGGGAAAGGAAATGAAAGCAGTGTACGATCATCGTTCTTCTTTCGTTGGCTCATGAAGCAGTTCAGATTTGATACCCGCCGCTTGCTTTTCATTGAGCTTGCAGGTTTTCTCACCATGTACTATGGATCCACACACTTGGGTTGTGAATCCGAGCTCCAACACAGCCGTGTTCCCGTTGAATGCCAATCGGGAACTATGAAAAGCTGCGAAAATCGGTTGATAAATCTGACATCGCTTTCTTGTACAACTGGATCTCATTCAACTGAAACGACTAGACATCTTCTCAAGTTGCACTCGCGGCTACCCCTTTATGAAGTAAAGTTATCCATTCAAAATTATGGCACCGCGGCGAAGTTGTATGAAAGTGCGGTCGAACAGCATACCGGTGTTCTATCAATGCGTCTATGTACATCTTTCCTGAAAAAGGGGTTAAGGATGATGCGGTAAGCTGATATCGTGCAAGGTGATTCTTGAGGAAAGCGTTGATGGCTGACTAAAATGCAATTGACCATGTAAACCTGGAAGAGCTTTTGTACACTACTGGGCAAGGTGATGAAGCGATTGCTCTCTACCAACGTGCAGTTGGTAGATATTAAAGTTTTGAAGCTACAGTATACTTGACTCTCAAGCTGTATACAGAGGCGAGTGAGAGTGGAACATTGTTTTTGAGTACGCTTTGTTAGATACTGCGCTTTACGAAGAGACTCCGCTCCAAGCCCGCACCTCTCTGCAACTTCATTTCGTAAAACTGTACCACTACATGCTCCACATTCATATCCGATTGCTGGCACCCTTGCTCAAACACAAAGATAGAAGTATCCAAACCCTGGACGTTACCCCTTGAATCAACCACGCGAGCTAAAAGCACAATACTGCGTTGTGGTCGTCACTTTCGACATCCCGTTCTAAAAGTGTCTTCAGAATTGTACAATGTACTAGCACTAGCAGTACAGTATCACTGTTGCTCAAAGAATATAGATGGCTTGGATGTGACTTGAAATTCGAGCCTTACAACTTTCTACTGTACAATTTCATAAGATTGATTCCAGCTCCTGCAGAGCGACAGTATCGATGTCCTTATTGTGTAGTTCCGGTCATCAGGAATGCGAGATTCTATGCGACACGTTAACGCACTGTTGACAGTAAAGCCGATGCGCATTGCGTGCAGCCGCACCTTATTATGGCCGGGCGGGTGGAAAAATTGACACCCTCGCGCCTGATATTTTTGATGCCTGATTCCGTTCGGTGCTGCCGAACAGTGCCACCATCTTCCGCACGCATCTCTCCAACCTGATTTGGGAGACCCACCAAGGTGCACAGGCAATCACCACGTGCCATCGCAATCGCTTGCTCCTGATTGCTGAGGCCTGCCGAGATGTGTTTGCATGTGGCCCGCGCGCGCGACACTCAGGCTTCGCACCTTATTACTTCGGCACGCGACCTGCTGCGCTGACACAGATTGCTCGGCGAAGGAAGTGTGCCACGCCCACTACACCATCTCGCGCAGCCGCACCACCGTCGCAACACAATGCCTGACAACCGTACGCGCTCGATGCACCCGCAACACTGTTCTGTCTACCTGCGCCTCCTTTCGCCGTCAACGCGCGCGACGTGCTGCGCTACTACAGCTTGCTCGGCGAAGAGAATGTGCTACGCTCACTACATCATCTCGCCGTGCTGCACCACCGTCGCAGCACAGCGCCATCCGACCCCACACTCTCGATGCACCCGCAACATTGCTCGGTCTTCCCGCGCATCTCCTCGCCGCCACCGAATTTGGCGACTGCGTCGTCCTCGAGAACAACTCGCCGCTCAAGGTTTTTTATGGCCCGCTCGCGCACATCACCGAGCACCACGCCACGCCACAGCGAATGCACGCGACGCTCGCCTACAACAGCGCACTCGCGTGGAAAATGGACCCACACACGCCTGAATCCGCTCATCAGTACGAGCTGGTAACTGCCGCCCTGCACGAGGAGACCCATGCGCTATTCTTCATTGGCACGGTGACGGGACGGCCACGTACGCAAACACAAGTGCTCGCGTCGGATGGCGGAGGCCCCACGCGCCTCGACACGCTTTTACGAGCCGTACGCGGCGGCAGCGTCTTGGGCGGCGGGTGCGACGCCGTTACGTCGTTCCGTGCTATCACGCGCAATCGCTTGATGTTCCTCTTGCACAGCGGCGCCGATTGGCCTCTACAAGCACCGTACCCGTACCAAAGCGGGTCGTCGACGTACCCCTTCGACATCGCTGACCTCCGGACTTTAGGCTTCAAGTACGTCGCTGCACCTGCCGAATTCTCCATCCTTACGACGCTCCAGCTTCGACGTGGGCACGCCCACCATCGTACCGGTGTATCGACGCTTCTCATCATGCGCGCCGCACTCGAGCATGCCGATGACCAAATCGAATCCGACAACTGCGCGTTGAATCAGCGTTTTTCGGCCACGCCGCCTGGGCGCCGACTTGCCCGACATAACCATGCTGCCGGAGGAGTCGGTCAACCCGAAACTCATTTCACTGAAGCGGATGAACGAAGGATGTGTAGCCGTCGAGCACTTCACCTGTGAAAGCCTGTTGTACCGTCGTCACTTGCGGCGCTTGGTACTATGCGGACGCGGGCGTGTGTGCAACTCGCAATCACGGGCTTATTGTCGACGGTGTGCACTCCTCAATGCGAACCAAAGCCACACGACCCACACATTCGATGCATCTGCAACGAGGAATCCGCAACGATGCTTCGTCTTCTCGCGATTCTCCTCGCCGCCACCGCATGCGACAGCACTGGCGTCATCCTTGAGCTCGACTCGGCGCCCACAGCTGTATATGCCCTCTCGGACACCTGAATGTCGACCATGACGCGTCATACGACGGCCACTTGAAGACGAAGGCGGAATTCTATCGTCGTCTGGACTTCGAAGTTGCGACGTTTCGATATAACGCCGCCCTCATTTCAACCGCGTTGCTTGCTGCCCTTGGACGCCGCCGACCTCCAGGTTGTATGCACCAAGTACCTCGATGCACACGGCATGTGGCAGCGCTGGTATCATCATTGAACACAACTCGGCGCCCACAGTTGTATACGACCAGCTCGGACACCTGAGCGTCGACCGCGACGCATAGTACGACGGCGATTTGGAGACGAAGGCGGACTTCCTGCGTCGTCTGGGCCTCGAAGTTTCGACGCTGGATCAATGGTACTGCGAGCCGCGTCGCGCTGACGAACAAGGGCACGACACCAGCGGTTGTACGTACCGCGCTCAAGCATACGCTGGCGATATGGGCGATCGCGTACCCATGCGCGGTACAGTTGCGTTTCCATGTACGCTGGGAGACGCTTCGTGCGGGTACCTTGGCCTCCGCTATTTCGCCACTCTCGGTTCTCGGACCGTGGCGTGGAATGCGAGTCGGCATCGCATACACGCCGGTACTGGCGACATGCATCACCGTGCACGAAGCCGCGCTGCAGCGGCTACACGAGACGCTCGTCTTCAGCAGAGCATTTAGTTGCATATGGAACCGCACTCGCCTTCACCAGCCCACCAGTACGATGTGGCTACTGACGCCCGGCACGAGAGGGCACATGTGCAATTCTTCACTGGCACGGTGACGGGGCGGCCAAGTGCACAGACAGCAGTGCTGGCGTGAGCAGGCGGGCTCCCCACGCGGTTCGACACGTTCCTGAGAAACGAGCGCGGCGGCAACGTCGTGGGAGGTGGTTGCGAAGCCGTGGATCGATTCCGTGCCAACACGAGAAACCGCTTGACGTTCCGCTTGCCCAGCGGCGCCGACTGGCCTGTGTACCCACCGTACCCGTACCACAGCGGGTCTTCGACGTACCACCTCGACGCTGCCGGTTTGCGTGCCGCATGCGCCAAGTACCTCGTTGCACCT